>CAJNOI010000008.1:1065718-1143869 GCA_905250115.1 Adineta steineri | reverse complement strand
TTGATGTTGTCGTTGCTGTTGTTGTTGATGTTGTCGTTGCTGTTGTTACTGTTGTAGTGGACGCTGTTGCTGCTATTGTTGAATTTGCCGTACTCGGGTCTATTTTGAAAAAAATGATTTTAAAGTAAGACTAAACGATTCGATAAAGTTTTTTTTCCTGCTTTTGTAATATTGTATAGACGTTAAACATCAATTGATTGTAATAAAATAGGATATTTTTAAACGATTTCTATTATAATTATAATTCTACGATGTTTCCGTTAAGTATATCCCTGCTATATAACTTTCGACAACTCAATTTACATTTTTTATAAGTTTAATAACAGAGAAACTTCTCAAATTACAAAGATTGAATTATATAAGATTTGCATATTGTTTCTTTTTTTTGAAATCTTTCATTTTTATTTAAAATGAGATTCTGATCAGAAACTAATTTTAACTGAAAGAGGAAAGACCACAGTTTATGAGTATCTATTACAAAATCGAATGAACTCAGAATGATCTAACTTATGATTTTCTTCTGTCCAGTTTAAGTTGAATTTTCCTGTAAGACTTAACGAGATGCAATATTACTAAACTCAAACTACTTGTGATCATCATTCTAATAAAAAAAATCCTATAAGTACTTATGTATTTCGTAAGGATCTGTCGAATACGTTATATTTCTGTGGAATTTCGGTGAAATTTGTTTCAGAGACATCGATATTTTGTATAGATTTATGAATATGAAAAGCATAATATCCATAGACGTTTCATGGAATAATAATCTCATTTGTTTTTCTTCCTTATTCTTTTAATATTCGACTGTATTAATTGTTTAGTTTCAAGTCTCACAAATATTTTGTTTTACTAAGATATTTTCAAAGTGGAATTCGAAAAATAAGACCATTTGATTGAAAAAGAATTATTTCCAAAAAAAGATTTTCGCTGATGTTCAATATCTCTATCAAGTTGTGTTAGTTCTCGATAACTTAAAATTATTTTTGCCGAAGAGAGTAAATTTTTCTCTCTTAAAGATATATTTTCTTCTAAATCTTTTTTATTTATACTGACCTGGTGGAAATCGTGTTCCACTAATAATATTCATACTAGTCGCATCTACATCAGCCAACAGATTTCCGTTTTGGTTCAACATATTATCGAATAGTTCACAATCAGAAGTTGATCGATGAAAAGTGGCTGCTATGCATTGATTTTGAGTTAAACAGGTTACTTGACAATTTCTAACGTTTGATGTAATAACATTAATGAATGGTAAACAAGTTGTATTGGCACATTGAAACTTGAAATCAGGCATTAAATACATTTTCATTGATCGTATATCTTCTCCGATTGATTGTGTGATAATTAAAAATAATAGGCATAAACATACTCTTGTTGAAGCCATCACCAACTAGACTGTAAGTTGGTGAAATGAATTTAACTCATACAATAGAAGAGAAAGTATTTCTTAAACAATAAATTCTATTTTTTTTTGTTTATTTCTCTCTTTTCTTCTCTTTTCAGTATGTAGCGTATCTTTTTTTCTCAGTTTATTTGATCAACCTAATGAAAAACATGAAGAATAAAGTCGATCATGAGTATACAAATGGAGTTGAGTGATTGGACGACCCATTTGATTAAACAGGAGAGCTAAAACAAACTGTACAGTGTTCCTAACTTAAACTCACTGTATTTGGATTTTTCAAGTGTGTATAACAAACAATATAACAACATTTTGAAAATGTCTTATGTGTTTTTCTGTCGTATTGCTTCTATTCTTGCATTTTGGATTGAAAAAAGAATTTTTTGGCTTATAATTCAATAGATAATCACATTTTTCTTTATCAATGCGAAAACTGATTCAAACAGTTATGATTAATGTCTATGTAGAATAGTATTAATTGAAAATAAAACAAACAGTTTTTTTTACTTTTCTGAAACAATTGTTTATTATATCAATACGTCCAAAACTTTTTTTCTCGATAAAAATATTGAGTCAGTAAATATTTACCTTATTTTCCTTTCTTCTTCTTTCGTTTGTATATTGATATGATCTTTTATGTATTTTATATGCAAAAGCAAAAAAAAATTAATTAGAAATTCTTTTCAATTTTTCTTTAGTAAACATCTATCGGTTATAATCACAATAACAAGAACTTTGTTTTGATTTTATAAAAAAAAAATTAAATGTAAATAAATAATTACGGTAACAAACGGTAATTTTCTAAGAAAAGAAAACACTATCTCCATGATTACATTAGAAAGTCGGCCAAACTAAGTTGATGACGTCTTCTTAAGTTTGAGTATATCATGTACAACTCCAATACACATAATTAATTTCAATGACTAAAGATCTATGTTAGTTATTTTAGATATTAATGTCACTAAATTGTTTATTGAATAATATGTAGTATGCAAAAATAATAATTCAAAGATTTATTAACGATAAAACATTGATTCATGGATTTTATATTAATTGAAATTTATAAATGTTTGTTTATCTTCTTACTTTGAATCAATATCAACTAGAGAGTATTATGATTATATCTGTTGTGATTGTAATAGAGAAGAACAGATCACTGATGATTGAGTAAATAATAATAATTATAATCGTACACATGAAGTGCTACTTCCGAATAGAGTCAATAGTGATAATATGAATCACAACTTCTCCCTACATACATATTCATTCGACGCTTGAAAAACACAATATTCTTATATAAATTCAAGTCAACACTGATTATGAGAATAAATAATAATAAGCGAAAAAAAAACAAAAGAAAGAAACAAAACAGAAATATTTTTTTAATTATTTTTTATTTTAAGAAGAAATTAAACAAATATAAATATGAATACTTGTTTAATAATTGTAAAGGAGAGGAAGAGAAACAAAGAGGAAAAGAGAATAGTAAATATTTTTAATCATAAATTAATGTATAATACGCGAGGTTTTTCGAATTTCTTTTCAAGCAATGTGTGAAGAGAGTTTTTGTAAATGTTATTATAAAATGATATTAATCCATGTCATTAATGAGAAGATTATTGTAAGTGATGATACTAATGCAGAAGATCTTATAAAAAATGATATTAATGCAATATTGATGCAGAAGAATAGTTATCAATGTTGTGGTTTTCAATACGATTATTTCAAGAGGTATATTGTTATATTAGTTAAAGAATTTTTGGTAGGGCAGTTTTTCACAACAGGAGGCGTACGCTGCGATCGATCGTTTTGTTCTTCAAATAAAAATGAACCATGTTCGAATAAGATTTCATGATGAGAAGATTCTGTTCAGATTTCCTTTCTTAACATATAATCAAAATCAAAATTATTTTTAATAATAATTATAGGAAGTTTTCTTTCAGAAAAGGGTCTGCGAATTCGTAGGATGAGCGTTACTTGTGTATATTAGAAAAACAATCAATCGAGAAATGACATGATTTTGTGATAGGCAAACTTAACTATCATATCTATGTATCGTGACGACATTAACATATGTAATTTATACGAGATTTAGTAGAGCTTATTTGAACAATATATTTTTCAGTTTTATAAAAATAAAGAAAAAGTATTTGGGTGTAAGCAATATCGTAGAAAGAAAGTAGATGATTATATATTACAATCATAGTTGAAGAGAAACAAAAAAAAAGTAAAAAGGTTACGACACTCGGTATTCCCAGGCGGTCACCCATCCAAGTACTAACCGAGCCCGACGTTGCTTAACTTCAGTGATCGGACGAGAACTGGTGTATTCAACGTGGTATGGCCGTAACCGAAACAAGCTACCCTCAGACACCCTTATAAACTTCAGATTATTTACTAAGTCATGTGATTTGTGCTATTTTCTAAATGTTTATAATTTTTTTGTATGAATAAGCTGCTTCTAATCAAGTTTATTTAGATAGAAAATGATTTTAGTAGTCATGCTTGATTACTTTATTCTATGTCGTAAGTAAATAAATAAATGTTTTGAAAAGACTAAAATCTTTATTTCTATACGTCATTTCATACATTCCAAAAACAAATTTTAAATCTATGAATAGTTGAATATTAGTCAGATGACAATCAATTAAATATTTCTCTACTTTTCTTTGAATTGATTTATATAAATGTAATGATCTAATGAGTGAAAAACTTTTTATCTTTAGAATTATATTGGAACAAAATATGTCATATTGCAAATGATTTATTTTTAGTCTTCTTCGAAGATGAAAACAAAATATCTAATTTAAATTATTTATGTTTCTATTTTTGAAGAGAAATTACTTCATAAATTGATTTTAAGTGAAGGAGTGTTCATCATAAAATGTGTCAGTATTATGTCCGTAGTGATCTGCATGATAAAACTAAAGGAAAGGAAGAAAACGATATTTGCCAGAATGATTAGTAATTGTGATTGTTGATACTTGTTGCTTTTCACTCTGACAAATTGAATAGAAACAATTTGCTGCAAAGTTCTTTATTTTCTCCTATATTTCTGTCTATTTTCCCATTTTATCTATATTATGCAGAAGAAATAGAAAATGCGCCTCTTAGAAACCTATGAATTTAGTAATATAGAGTCTTCAGTCTGCAATGAATATGCGATTCGAGCGAATAAAGAAGAAGAAGAAGAAGGATGAGAATGTGGATAAGAAGTGAATGAAAAATCTACACATACCATGGTTTATCGATGAAACAATCAGATAACGAGTATAAAATATTTTCGAAGAGTGAAACAACAACGATAGTTTCTTGAAAATATCTTAGAAAATGAGATTCTCATGTGAAAATAATATACGTTTGTTTCAATTAAAAGAGAAAATGTTTTAAATATTAGTTTGTTTGTACACTCATATCTCTCGAATTTTATGATATAACTTATTTTATTTTCAAATATATCAAGAGATTCAGTAGATAGATATACACTATCATATCTTCATTATCTACACGCGCTATTGTGAAATACTATCTATTCTTCATATTTCATCCATTGCTTACCCTTATATTAATATAATATTGTAAACTCTTGTAAAGTATTCAATTGTTTATGAGCAATACACTTAAATCGGTTATGCAATCTTCATCATTTTTTCTTTTTTGATAATAAAGGTATCCCTACATTTCGGCCTTTTTTTATCCCTTACTATTCGTCCTTTTTTAGTTTGTCCTAAATGCTTTTTGTCCGATTTCATTTTGTCTCTTTACAATGCGTCCTAATTATCTCTTGTCTCATTACATTTCGGCCTCTTGCATCTCGTTCCAAAAGTTAAGTATTCATTTTTTACCACGATAATATGAATTAAAATTTAGGGTGAATGTGGGTGTGGGGCGGACGTAAATAGAGAAGATACATATACCTACACCCTCACCCTCACCCACACCCTAGAAAAATAAAGAACCAGGGATCCTCATGGGATGGGATGGGACGACTTTTCTTTTTGACATATCCCATGGGATGGGATGGGATGAAGTCTCGTTCCCACGGGATGGGATGGGATGAGTCTTGCCTCCCATGGGATATATGATTTCTTTTTTTTTAAGAAAAATACTATTTCGAATAGAAGTTGCATTTGACAAGCGGTAGACATAAGTAATATATTCATCGCTTTTCTGTATTGATTAATAGTTTTTACTCTAAACATTATCAAACAGATAAATAAAGCAATGATAAAATTAGAAATCAGAAAAGGAAATCTAAATATTATTAGATCAATAGTATAAAATATTTCATTTTCTTTCGTTATAATGTTTACTCAATATTATTTGTCGTTGAATTTAATTTATATTTTTGTACTGATGTATATGATTAATCTTTTTTGCTGATAATCGGAGCTTTTCTTTGATTTTATTAGGGGAGAGGAGAAGACAGAAACTAGAGAGATAGTCTCCCGAAACCAGGTAGAAAATCTTAAGATCAGAGAGAAATGATCTACAGGTCATAAGAACTTTCCTCTTTGCGAGAAAACGGCTAATTCTCCTTGAAAACTATTGTAAAAGCCTTTTTCTACACCTAAAACAATTGATTTTAGTCAATTCTTCAAAACCTCTCTTTCTCTTTTAAAGGAAGTTTTTTCTTTTGCATGAATCCTTTAAATTAGTGCTATAAAGAATACCAAAAAGTAGTCAATAAAGAATTTTAGGGGAAAAACTATAGCAGAACAAAAAATTAAGTGGGTAAATATTTCCCTGCTTCCCACCCTAATCGTATGGTCTGTTGATAATAGTATTGCTGTTTTGTATTTTCTTATTTTTTTTTGTGTTTTGAGAAAGTACTATTGTATAGAGAAAAGTATTGAGGTAACTCTTATTTTATATTTATAAAAAATAGATTATCATAAAGAATGTGTCATAAATGTAAATGATCATTTGATTTAATAAAACATATTGCAGAACTAAATTTAATTTTCAATAGAGTTTTATTACAGTGTGACATATCCCATGGGATCCCATGGGATGGGATGGGATGAATATTGTTTTTCAGAGGATCCCATGGGATGGGATGGGATAAGTCGCATCGTCCCGTGGTACGAAAACTCCGTCCCATCCCATCCCATGAGGATCCCTGTAAAGAACCTTTTGTTTTATTATAAAAGAAAAGGTTCTCTTACTTCCTATATGACCTTATGATAAAAAAAATAAAGATAGATTAAGATGCATTCGATGGGGAAATCCCGACCATCGAGTCAACGAAAGTAATGAAATGAATCACTGTTTCTGTTGCCCTTCAACTGAATATGCGAAAAAAACTTTACTACAATGGAATTTCCCCATCGAATATATGCTATTTTATCTTTATTTTTTCTATCATCTTATTATTTAGGAAGTAAGAGAACCTTTTCTTGTATAATATTTGTTATCTCTCATGCAGAGATAAAATATTTGGGGCCAACGGTTTTCCCCTATAAATATACAAAACAACTGCATCGGCTTCATTCTTGGTATCATCATTATTACAGATCACTTCAAGTGAATTACGGTAAGATACAAGCGATTATGGAATAAGTTCGACAGGTTTTCTCCAAAAAAAATAGAATCTGACATCGAAGTACACATGATTTCCTAAAATAAAACTGAGATGAATATGGATCGTCGAATTTTCTGAAAAACAGTATCAGAACATTTGAGTTTATCTAAAGTACGTGTTTCATGCAATATAATCTCGAAATTAGAAATTTTCGACCAGCATTTTGTTATGAAAATAGCGATGTCCGAGACAACAATGTATATATAAATGCGGTCGATCATATTAATTGAGAAATACTTTCCTACTGTAAGCGGTTAAATCCTACATTAAAATATGACTAACAGTCTCTGATATAACTTATAACTTTTATTTTACAATAAATATCAAAGATCAATAGTTATGTAATTGTGTTTTCTATTTCAACTCAAAAACAAAATCAAATTGAAGCTAAATCAATTAATGAGACTTAGTTCAAGAGATATTTATTATTACATATTTTGAATAATAGACTTTTATAGTTGATTAATGATCACTTTATTGATTGCTTTTTGATCTTTACTTCTAGATATCACAAGTTCAACGTGCCAAATTCAAACATAATAAAAGAATGAAAATTGGAATTATTTCAACAATATGCTTACTGTTTGTAGTCTTACAAATCTCAGAATATACAACTGCACTCGAGCCAATCGAAGGTCAGGTTATTGACGAAAAAGATTTGATGTTAAGAACAAATACAATTATGGATCCAACAAAAAATAATCCAACAAAACTTGTTCGACACAAACGAGGTCGATTTGGGTGTTGTGGCACAAATTCCAATAAATGCTGCTGTAAAGTCGGTAATATGGAATGTGTTTCCGGTGGTTTGGGTGCGTGGATGCCTCAAAACCCATGTTATCGTTTACGTGGTGACTTTGATTGTGGGGGATGTAGACTTGGCTGGAAGTGTTAAAGACTATTAGAATACAATAAGAGTGAAGACTAAGATGTCTTAAAATTCTTGTTAAACCTCATTTTCTTACCAAAATAAAGAACTACTTCAAGAGAAATGTCTTATATTTCTATTTCTGAAAGAAAGAGTCTTATAACCGCTATATATGTATGTATGTTTGTTTATCTTGAGGGTTAAAGTATGTTTAAAGAAAGTTGATTCAAAGCATACCATACGAGCAGTTTCGTCCTTGCTTAAGGGACTGGTCAGATATCTTAAAAATTGAGAGAAACTGCAACAACTACAATTGAGAATTCTGATGTAGAAAGTATATCGTACAACTATCAAGAAAATGTTCTAGATTTGATGAAAACGGGATGATTCTACGTTGTCGATTGGAATGGTTGCGAAAAAATAATGAATTGCACTTTGGTTCATTGTAATACATATTCAAGAGATGAATCAGCTGTATAATTCACAAACAGTTGAGCCTAATGCAGTTGAGCCTTCATAGATTATGAACATATAGAATAATTGTCTTTCTCGTGTGGATGTGGGTGCGAATTTATGATCTCTTACACTATTCCATCATACGCATACCCACCCACGCCCAGACCCTGGCCCACGCTATTCATATATTTGTTTTGTTTACATGTATACAAAATAAACGTGAGTGAATCGATACAAAAAAATCAATCGTAATCTCATGAATTAGCTGTATCATCTTTACTTTTTCATTATTTTAAAAACATTTTCTTCGTACAAGATCTAGATCGATTCACCCTCTACTGAAATATACCATTCATTTATCAAAACTTTTCAGAAGTCGATTTAACATTTTTATACACATACAACAATTTCTTTTAGTTTCAAGTACAATTTTACGATGAGTTGATTGGGTACTAAAGGAATTTACCGTCAAGTATTATGAATCATAGAAATCATTTAAAAATAAAATAATTATAACAAATCAATAACTATCTGACTTTCCATTTATTTACTAACTAAAAGAATAGAAAGAAAACGAAGATTTTATAGGTGAATAGCTATCTTCATAAATAGGCAGGATATTATCAGATTTTACTGATATATTCAATATTTAAAATTTTTCTGAAGCCATTTATAAACAATTAATCCTGTTAGAAGTCATAACGAAATAATGTCAAGGAAAAAAATTGGAAAGGACGAGGGTGGGTGACGGTGTGAGTGTGGGTGAGGGTGGGAATCTTGGTGTCAGCGTTTTTCTTGTTATTCTACCTGTACCCACACCCGCACTCTCAATACCATTTAATAATGACATCTGAAAGTTTTCAGCATTTCCCACGATCCATATTATTTTTTTCGATGAATTTTTATGTCGATATTTATTTTACGATCTTTTTTCGTTCGACAATTTTTTCGTCGACTTCTTTTCTTCGGCCTTTTCTTTTCGACATTTTTTCTTTCGGCCTTTTCACTGTAAATCTGTACAAGCAGGACTATTAACCATTTGACAATTTTATAATTGAGGTAATCAAGTAATTAAAATGCTAAACAAATAATTTTAATACTCATAACGATGATGAAACTGATACATCTAATTATCAAAATGCTCAATAACTATTAGTCTTAAATATGATGATGGTTTACATATTTGAAATTAACTTATTAATACAAATGATATATTTATTGAAAGTTTTCTATCTGATATAAAATATTAAGTCGAATCAATCCTCGATTAATTTATGCTTCTATATCAGGATTACCAGTTCAAGAATCTGTTCATGTTGATCTTTCAACTGGTTTATTTCTTGCCAATAGAATATTGATTACTTTATTAGAACGTCATTTTGAAACATTACTATTTGCTGCACAAAATTTTATGTTAGATTTACAAACAGCTAGATATCTTATTGATGAAACATTTACATACAACAGATCATATTGATCTTGGTGAGCAATCAATAACAATGGTTAATTCATTGAAGAGTACTTCAATATAGAGAAGAAATTAAAGAAATTTTTTAATGGTGTTTATCTTTTGCACTTCTGAGCTAAGGTAAATATCACTTAATCTAGAGTTCAGTTCAATTTTTTTTGTAAAATAAACTCATACTATGGCCTCATTATCTTCTTTCTATGTACGGCAATTAAAATGTGTACCTAATCAGTAAGTATCCATTTTAGTGGCACTTCTTGCACATGTTTTCTTTAATATAAACTCAGGATACAATTTGTAACATTGTCTAATTTTTATTAATGTGATTCAAATGAAAAAATATAAACATTAATGGTGATATACGTCATCTGTTTGAATTTGTGATAGATGGAGTCATAGGAATAGGAATATTTTTAAATGGTTACCAATCTTTACCATAGAACAAAGCGATGCTCACATTCTCTTTATTTTCTTGTGATCAATTAAGCTATTTTGTTATAATTCTATCAATAATAAATTAGTTTTTATTTTTAGATCCATCGAATAATGTCATTGATTGAAGGTATTGGTGATGATTTTCTCTTTGTTTTTGGTTTCTTAATTTTTATTGGTATTATTACTCTTGCTTGGTTTTCAACTCGTGTTAATCATATTCATTTTCCTGCAACATTATTTATTATTGAACGACGTACACGTAGACGAAATGGTAATATATATAAATTTCTATTCAAAATAATTCATTTGTTATTTTAAATTAAATTCTAGAAGAAGAAGAATCAGAAAGAACAAGTCCAACTCCTCCATCTTCAAGATTAACTCCAGCACATGAACAATCCGTGTCTCTCTCATCTGGTAATGAAACACAAACAGAACATGAATCTGATAATGAGTATGATTAATAAATAATATTGTATTTATTTATTCGGTTCTTTATTATTTAGATCCAGTGAAATTGATGAATTTAATTCTGATCAAATACCTATAGTACCTGAATTAAAACAACAATCTAGCAATACAAATCCTATAGAAACAAATAATCATCAACAAACAACATCCGATGAAAGAGAAAATCAATCATTAAAAATAATTATTAAATTTCTTAATGATACACGAAAAGAAATATCAGCTAATCCAAATGATACAATATCAACAATCAAACAGTAAGACAAGAAAATAATACTGAGAAATCTTGAAACTAATCAAATATTTTTAGATTACATTTTGCAAATGAATTAGCGACAAATAAAATGATTCGTTTTATATATCAAGGTCGTGAACTACAAGATCGAGAAACTCTTCGTACATATAATATTCGTGATGAAACAATAATACATTGTCAAATAAGTATACGACGTGATGATTCAACAAATCAAAGACCTGATGGTACATCATCTGGAACACATCGAAATACAAATAGATTCGATGCATCACCATTAATTGAATCACCACCTATTAATATTTCATCCTATTTTGTTATTTTATTAAGTTTAATTCTTGTATTGATCTGGTATTTACGTATTAATTATCGTGTTCTATTTACACCTATCTCAACTATTTTTCTTATTTTAATAACAATTATATTTGCTATATTTACATGTGGGTCGTTATTAACAACACGTCAACGAGTATCAAATACTAGTCAAACAACAATCGCTATAACACCAATACAACATGTTCATCTTGATTGAATATTTTCACTCTTTTTTGTTCGGCTTGTTATTGACATAATCTATATATATATATTTTTTTTTCTTCTTTTTTTGTATGTATGTATGTATGTTCTCACGAACAGTTTTTGATTTGTAATCATTTTCCTTTAGTTTTTTTTCGAATTCTTTTAAATATAAAACGATCTGTTAATATCAAATTTTTTCCAAATAAATTCAATTGTTAAATAGAAACAACAAAATGAAAGGCAATTATTACCCTCTACGAGTAATGTAAACTCGAAATTTATAATTTTTATATTTAGATGTCTTTCTATTCACATACAGATCCATGTGCTGAACTTCGTAATATTCTTCATCGTTCACTTGTCTCACTCGGGTGTCCTCATGTACCAAGTTTACCAACATCGACATTTTTAATGACAACAAATACAAATTTAAAAGTTGTTACATGGTTACTGAGTGAACTTGATTCTGATCTTGCACAACGTCTTCAAACAACACGTGCATCAAATTCAATTGCATTTATAAAAGAATTTTTATTTGAAACAGCTATATTTCCACGTTCATTTATATTACGTCTTGATGATATATTTAATTCATCATCACTTGTTGATCTTCATCAGTTATCAACGATTCTATCACATTATATACATAAACCAATTATTGGTCACAATGTTCAATTAGGTCTTATAGAATATCTTAGTGAATTAGTTGTATGTTTACGTAATCCAACAATGACTATTCATCATGATATGTGGAGTAATCGTGATGTATTAAATATGTTTGAACAATTACCTATGGATGAAATAAATCTTTCTATTGATCCTCGTATACTTGAATATACTGATAGTGAACATCAACAATCAGGTGATGATGAACAAACAAGTGCAGATTTAAAAGATGTTTTTGGACAAGTTCGAACTGAATTATTATCCCAAACAACAAATGATATGAATGAAACAGAATTTGAAACAATATTTACTAATGAACAAATTATTGATATTGATAAACAACTTCAAAATGCTTTACTAGATACACATCAATTTTTTAAACGTCTCGAAACTGGTTCGTATAGATAAACTTTTCTTATTTATATAATAATTATTCTCAGATAACATCAAAAAATGATAAACAAATCATTTTTTTGTAATATGAGGAATCCATTAGAAATGATATTTATTCCCTCTACTCTTTCTATAATTATAATTTTGTTTATAAACATTCTATACTATAGGGATATACAATGTTTAAATATAATATTAAAGAAAAAAGGTGACAGTAGATATAATAGATAACGATTGATTGATTTTATAATATTATTATACATCTGTCGGATTTATATCTTCTTAGGTACACCAAATTTATCAACATCTATTGATCAACAATCGACATTTTTATTATCGAATGAAACTTTACAAAAATTAACTTCAATTAGTCATTTAAATCAAATTTATGAACAAGTTCGTTCGAATGATAAAGTTTTCATAGATAAAATTCAATATTTATTAAATGATATTGATCAAGAAAATGAAACTAATTCTAAACAATCAAATTCTTCTCTTACACTTCAAGCTCAAATGATGTTAGCACGTAATCTTGCACATACATTAAACAATAATGATCAGATAATAAAGAAATAACATTATTATTTTTTTTTAAAAAATAGACAAACAAATTTATATAATGTAATAATTTTCGTCAGATATAATTTTTTTTCTTCTTCTTTAATAAGAACAACAATAGGATACATTTGGTTTCTTTTGTGTATGATTTTCTAACATTTGTTGTGTTATTTGATCAGTAGATGATGGTTTCAATGTAGATTGTTTTGGTGTGTTTAAACTATGATTTTGTTCTAAACGATCCATAACTGAATCAAGTAATAATTCAATTGATTCTCCAACATTTATATTTTGTAATGCACTTGTTTCAATATAATCAACATGATTTTGTGCAGCAAATTCAAGTGCACGAGCTTTACTGATTATACGTTGACTTTCTAAATCACATTTATTACCAACAAGTATCATATCAACATTTTCAGAATAAGCATTTGCTTGGATTTCCGTTATCCAATTACGTACACTAATAAATGAAGTTTCATTTGATAAATCAAATACAAGTAAAAATCCAATAGCATCACGAAAAAATGATGCAGTAAGACTACGAAAACGTTCTTGACCAGCTGTATCCCTAAAATTTGAAAACAAAAATTATTTTCTATACTTTATGCAAAACTATGACGGATTAAATTTCTTTGCGTCATACTTATAGAATTTAAATCTGAACTACAATTCTAATTCTTTTAATGAGACAGCTTCTATATCTAATTAAGATTCAAATATGTTTTTTTGCAAATGAATTACCATAATTGTAAATGTATATTATATGATTTATTTGTTTTATTCGATTTATACAATAAAGTTTTATCTCGAATATCTATACCAACAGTTGGCGCTAATTTTTCATTATAATTTCCTTCAACATATCGATTGAGTAAGCATGTCTATTAATAAATATATAACAAAAAAACGAAACCTTTTTAAAAAATTCCAAATCAATTACTTTTCCAACGCCCGAATCGCCAATAGCTAAAAATTTTAAATCCAAATCATTATCCATTGCACGTGACACTTGTTTTTATATGTCGTTAGTTTTCACCAATAACATTTATGATTTCAATGTTTTATATATATATATATGTATATATAATATACATACGATGCACATGTACAAAGAAGAAAAAAAAATCAGAAAGGTAACGTTAACACATGACACAAAAAAATTATATATATTTCTTTTTTTCCTTCTCTTCTTCTTGTTGTTCTTATAATAAAAATTTCTCTTATACATGATTGACGATTATAGTGAAAGTAATGGAGGAGAATATTTGTCCGAAAATGAATTATTAAATAATGATAGTTATGTTATACAAACTCAAGCTAAAAATTCAGCATACATTATCGATCAATAAAGAGAAAAGAAGTAGTAGTACCACTTGCAATCAAGTAATATATTATTGGAAAGGAAGAAAAAAAAAGAATATCATATTCAGGTTAGAGTTTTTGTTACTATAGCTGGACATTTTGATTTGATTCATAAAAGAATAAATTTTTACTGAAACAAGATCGAAAGCCATCGTGAGAAGATAGAGAAAATGAAAAGTAACAAATGTTGTATTTATTCTCTTATATTGAATAATGAATCCTTACTATATCTGAAGCATCTCATTCTAGCGAAATCAACTGAAAAGTTAGAAGAATCCTTATTTATGAAGTATTCTAGCGTATAAGATTATACTTAAAAAATTCAATTCAATTATCTGTTGTACAATGTCATTCTGATGGATTTTGTGTAAATAACAATATTGATGCATTAAGAAAGATATATGATATTTTATGCTTAAAGCAAACATTAGAAAATAAGTCTTTTCATCAATGTGTAAGTGTTCAATCGCGTGATATAATTCAGATTTGAAATCTCTAAATCCAAGTGAACAAGCTCACAAAAAAGAAAATTAATGAAAAAAATCTGTCAACTTTTTCCTGATTTTTATATTTCCAATTAAATTTTTATAAAACTAATTCTTCACATGTCAGTTAAGAATTATTTATTATCAAAGACAAATATTCTTGTTCTTTTGATTTTTTTTTCTATAACCATGAATATGTATAATTGAGTTTATTTAACTTTTGATTAATCATGTTAAGCAAAAATATTATAATGATCAATTCTAAGCGAAAATTCAATATATAGAAAGAAGAAAAAATATATATATAGATCAACATACTCATTCACATATATCCGGAATATGTCACGAAAAAAAACTATGACTCTTCTCGTATATTAAATAATGATTTTACCAAGTCATAGCACACACACATATGTGATATATATATTTTGAAAAATCATCATCTAGATTACGATTTTCTTGTTCGGATGCTAATGTTCCCTAACATGTAGGACAATATAAATGCACGATTGTCAATCATTATCATTTATTGAAATGAGCAATACAAATTTTTGTTATGATACAGCTGTTCTTGAAATAACATCATCAACAAGTAAGTCTCAGTATTATTAATTTTTGTGCTCGATAGATAAAGTGCTTTTCCAATCATAGTAAAATAAACAAATAACAACATATATGTATAGACATATCATATATCTGACAAACAGCACACATACGGTAATAGAGGAAAAGTGATGGATGTTTTTTTTCCTATACATGTCATCGTTTGTTTTAATTGAGTAAAAAATAAAAAGCAAAAAGCACTCATCTTATATTCATTCGAGAACCTTGACATATATATATATTTATATATATAAGTTTCTAGAAAATTATGCATGAATAATAAATTCAATATTTAATAATTGATTAGTCTATTATTAGTAAAAAAAGTTTAATAAGTAAATATTAACTTTCATATCTATTTTATAGGAATGAATTAATATATTTCTTTTTGTTCTCTCCCAAAGTACTATATTTAAATTATGAAAATTTCTTATTCATTAATTCGTGATTACTAGTCACTTATATGTGTGTATGTATACAGATATGTATGTAAACTACTTGTGTGCACATTTATTGTGCTATTTCAAGAAATAATGATGAGCACTTCAAATGAAATATGAGAAAATTGTCACCCTTGACTCTATGATGAGATGTCAAGAAAGAAATAAAATGAGTGCTTGGGTATTTTCTACTATCACACATATAAACATGCAATAGCCATGCACATTCAATCAACGTATGCACTATCACTATCATAGCTGACTCTAACACGCACATTCCAATGACGAATTAGAGATACTTTATCTAGCAGTTGCTGTTTCTTTTTACATAAAGACTTCTCCGTTTCTTAAGAAAGGGCGAGAGATCGAGAACAAGAGACGTAGGGAAAACGAAGAGAAAACGCTTGTCGTCGTTTTCTCATAAACAACTATCCATCTCTTTCTCTCTCTCTCCCTCTCTCTCTCTCTCTCTCTCTCTCTCCTACAGTTCTGATTCCCTCCTTCTTTCCAACAACCTCCTTCACTCTTTATGTCAATTGTGTCTTTTTTTTCTCAATATTTTTGATTAGTAGTCGGGCATTACTACTAACATCGCATTGCCGTATTGAAATGGCCCTACAGCTAACTCTTATTCTCTCATCTTCGTTTATCATTATGTTATCTTTGTCATCAACATCGAATGAACAACATCTTATTGTAAAGAAAAAGATCTAAATACAAAGATTGTATATAGATATAGAAGAAAAGAAAGCGAATTATTTTCTTTACAATGCATCGAACTGATTCCTCTTTTCGACGTCATCCAGGTGGTGGTAGTTTACGTCGATTTAGTTTTCGTCGTAAACCTACTCGAGAATCAATACAAGAACCATCATCAACATGGTCATTCAATAATGAATCCAATGAATGGCAATTACTTCGAGGTAATCTTCTATCTATTTCTTTTTCTATTATAATCAATAATGAAAAAAAACCTATGCATTGATGCGTACATTATTATTATCGTCGCATATTCTTTTAATTCATCATATATACTCATACACACGCACACACATCTTCTTTCACTTCTTTTATTCATGTTAGTCATTGTGCGGACACTAGTCTTTCATTCAAGCATGTTTCCGGGATATTATAGTTCCGAGTGAGATGAGATACAAAACACACAACAAATATAGACAGATACCATCATTCGTGTCACGCACTAACTAACAACTACTAGATTATTTAAAGCGTAGGACGAATGAATAAAAAATATATTTATAGTTTTTTCTTTTTCTTCTTCTTCTACTTCTTCTCCTTATTATTCTCAAAACAAAGTGATGAAAATCGATCCAGGTTGTTTTATTTATACTAAAGCTGAAATCTGAGATATTTAATATTAAAAAAGAAACAAGAGAGAAAAAAGGTATGTAGTCTCTCTTGTTAATCTTCATCTAGTCTGGAAAAACACATACAAACACACTCACACACACCTATATATATATATATAGTAATGTAAGCAATAAAAACAGATTCTTTTCCCATTCATGTATTCAATGATGAATATGGAAGATGATAGCTCAAACTCAACAACTCCTCAAAGTCCTTTTATTGATGATGATACTGAATTATCCTTATTACAAAGTAAGTTTTCTTTAGCAATCATTAGTTTATTATTTAACTGATCGCGACATAGAGAAAAATACTATCCTAATTACCATCATTACTGTTTTTTTCAAAATTAATCTTATTGTTAATATTCCTTAGAAATTCTTTCTATTTTATATTTATTTATCTTTTTTTTATTCTTCATTGCTTTTGTCAATATTTCGTTGGTTAGAAGAAGAAGAAAAAAAAAAAAGAAAGAAATGATAATTTGATGTGAAAGGCAACGACTGCATCGAAGATATAAGTAAAAGAAAGTGACTCTTTACGATTACTATTTTCTAACTGTCTTTTGGGAGAAATGACTCTTCATCATCGTTGTATATACGGATTCATCTAGAAAAACGCTTGCCGAAGAAGCAACTAAAGAGGGAACTATAATGTAATTCAAGGAAAATAGTATATGTCTATATCTCGGATTTGCAGTTCTCTCGCTGGGAATTTAATTAAGTAACTTGTTTATAGTAATGATAGGAATCGTTGTCGTTATATCGCCTAAAGCAATAAAAAGATTCAAAAATGCAAAGAGTATAAATTGTGTTGTTATTTATCTTAATAATAATTTAAAATAAAAAAAGTTACAAGTTGTTTTTTTGTACAAAATTAATTAAAAATGTT
Organism: Adineta steineri; assembly: GCA_905250115.1. Lineage (NCBI taxonomy): Eukaryota > Metazoa > Rotifera > Eurotatoria > Adinetida > Adinetidae > Adineta > Adineta steineri. The sequence goes on along the minus strand of CAJNOI010000008.1, from coordinate 1,125,641 downwards.
AATTTTTTTTTCTATACTTTTTACAGAAGATGGTGCTCATATTCAACTTGTCTACAATAAATCTGAAGTATGCATATATATATATATATCATAAAAACAAGAAAAAATTAATCTTGAATTCTGTTTTGTCTTTAGCATATTCCTTTGAAAGATTTTGCAGCTGAAATTCGAGGTGGAAAAGATATAAAAGAATTTATACTTAGTGCTCTTGTTCTTCTTGATGTACAAGATACATCAATATGGGATTTAATGGAAATAATTCTTCGAAGAATAAAACAGACAAGTATACCTAATACTACAACAGCAGCATCACCCACATCAACTATACCAACTGCGACTACTACAATGATTAGTAATACAGTTAGTGGTAATAGTAGTGGACATCGAGAAAATTTAAATATAGAAGAAATCAAACAAGCATTATTTGTTAATGATCGAGGTATTATTTTTAAAGAAAAAGTTCTTATTTATTCTATATTTTATTTGTAAAGTCCGAATCTTAGCAAAAACACTTCAAGCAACAACAGCGACGGAAACCAATTGGACTTATGATCAATCATGGCTTGCAATTATGTGTACTTCACCATCAATTCTAAAACGTCATGTTGCTATAGCTCGCCTAAAAAATCCTTGTAATTTCGGACGTAATTGTCAAGAAGCACGTTTTATTGTATTTATATTATCACCAATGAAAGAAAAAGGAACAAAAAATTTTCTTGAAACTGGTCGAACATTTGCTACAATATTTGCTGATATTGAATTACGTGCTAAATTATTAAAAGCAACAACACAACAAGAATTTATTTCAATTATTGATGTAAACTTATTCTTCTCGTTTTTTTACATAAGTATAAATCTTCTTCTTTTTATCTATAGAAACATACAGATAATTTAATGGAACAGCAAACATCAGTAGCACGAAATTCGTTACCAGATCCATTTGATGATATTAATAATAATTCTGATGTAAGTAGAGAGATTGAATTTTTTTTCTCTAAAGAAAAAATCTAATATTTATTTATAGTTATTAAAAGTTAAAACATACTATTGTCCAATACTTTCTGATATTTGTATGGATTTATCACGACGGTTACCTCATTATTTTTCAGATTATTATGACAGTAAATTCGAATTTCGATTTAATATGTATATGTTCTTTTTTTTCCTATAATTTAGTTTTTAAAACTCATCATGGTTCACAAAAAGTTGTATCAACTGCTGTATTTCTTTATTTTGCATGTCTTTTACCAAGCATAGCATTCGGTGTATTGAACTCTCAAGTTACAAATGATCAAATAAGTGTACCAAAAGCTGTTGCATCTCAATGTCTTGGTGGATTATTTTTTTCAATATTTGCTGGACAGCCTTTAATTGTTGTTATGACAACAGCACCATTGACACTCTATGTTAAAGGTAAATTTTAAATAGCAAATATCTGAAATGAATCGATTTTATTTAGTTATTTGCATCCTGTGTACTTGGTACCGTTTGGATTTTCGAGAGACATACGCATTAGTTGGTTTATGGAATTCATTTTTTCTTATTATATTTTCATTTTTTGGTGTTTCAAAAGTAATGAAATGGTCAACAAGGTAAATTTACAATAGAAATTTGAGAGGAAAAAACGAAGTCTTCTTTATATAGATCAACGGAAGAGATTTTTGCTTTATTTGTATCTGTGGCATTTTTGGTTGATGCTAGTGCACATGTTTTTCAAAGTAAAAGAAATGTTTTTTTTGTATTTAAAACAAAAAATCGATTTCTTCTTAGATTTTGTTGGTAATTATTCAACTCCTGCTTGTAAACATTATGATGATTATTGGAAATTACGTCGAATGAATGAAAGTATATCTGTTAATACAACAGGAGATTTTTTAGATGAACCATGCTCACGTGATTCAAGTTTACTTTATATTTTATTAACACTTGGAACAGTATGGTTAGGAACGTTTCTATATAAATTTAAACAAACACCATATTTAACATCAGCGAAACGAGAATTATTAGCAGATTATGCATTACCGGTATCTGTTATAGTAATGTCATTGATTGGTAGTCTTCTTTTTAGTCAAATAAATCGTATGTTAAAAAAATATCTTTTTTTTGTAATATAAATTATAATGTATATAATTTAGTACAATCATTTCCTGTTAATCATGAACCTCTTTTTGTATTAGTTCGATTTAAATCTGTTACTTTTAAACAAATAATTGCAACAGGTGGTCTTGGTTTTTCATTATCTTTATTAATGTTCCTTGTATGTATTAATAAATGAAAAAAGGAACTTACATATTCTTTTAATAATTATTTTTCTAGGATCAAAATATAGCCGGTGCTATTGTTAATTCTCCGGCGAATAAGTATGAAAACATCTAGAAGATTTAAATAAATCATGTTTCTTTTTACATAGATTAAAAAAAGGCAAAGCATTTCATGTCGATCTCTTTGTCATTGCTATACTTAATGGTTGGCTTTCGTTGTTTGGATTGACATGGATGCATGGTTTGTTCGAATAATATCATTATAATTAATCATATTTCCGTTTATTTCATAGGCGCATTACCACTATCACCCTTACATGTGAAAGCACTTGCTGATACAGAAGAACGTGTGGAACAAGGGCATATACAGTCCGTGTAAGTAAATTCTAATTTCGAAAGAGAACAAAAAAATTAATTTTATTCATTTAGTATTGTTAAAGTTCGAGAAACTCGTATAACAGTATTATTATCACATATTCTTATTGGTTTGTCATTATTTATGCGTGATATTCTTAAACAAATTCCAATGCCAGTATTGGATGGTTTATTTCTTTATTTGGCATTGACATCCCTTGATGGAAATCAATTGTTCGAACGCGTTACATTATTTTTTACTGAACAAGTAAAGTTTGATTTAATTCTTCTTTTATTTATTTATTTCTTAAATTAAGGCTGCTTATCCACCTAATCATTATATACGACAAGTTCCACAACGTAAAATACATCTTTTTACTTTCTTACAACTTATTCAACTATTTATCTTATGTTTTCTGGGTTTTTCACCAATACTTTATACAAAATTAGTATTACCAATATGGCTTGTAGTTATGGTTGCTTTTCGTTATAGAATATTACCAAAAATAATTGCTACAAAATATTTACGAGCATTAGATCAACGATTATAAGTTTGCTTCTTCTTCTTCTTTTTTTTTCATTTACGAACAAAATATTTTTGTATAAAAAAAAACACAAAAATAAATGATTATTATTATTATTAAGAATAAAAATGAATTTAGTAGGATGTCTGAAACCTGGCATAATTTTATATCATATTCAAAATATCTCTATGAGTTTAGAAAACATATATATGAATAGAAAAATCATTCATGTATAAAACTTCTTCTCATTTATTATGACTAATCATAGATAATAATCGAAATACTAGATCTTTCAGTGATATATCTATATATAGATATATTAATTTTCTTTATTGATAATAACATTAATTTCTATTGAATTTATCTTTTTTCATAAGCTGAATAGTTATAAGTGACATATCCTTTCTTCTTTTTTCTAATATGCATTTTTGATGGATGAGAAAAATATCTCTACAAAATGACACATATAAATTATATTATAACAGAGAAATCTTATTAGATTTCTTCACGATTTGTTGCCAACATTATATTTTCAATCATTCTCTTCTTTTTTCTCTATATAACAAAATATGTATTAAATCCGACAGAAACGTTTCTAATTAGATATAATGATAATCTTATTTTCAAATAAAAGTCTCCATTTAAATAGTTGATTTTGTTGTAATATAAATATTGATATATGAAGATTTATTGTATAAACAAATGTCTAAAGTTGAAGTTTAAATTATATGTAATTAGTATAATAAATCAATACAAGATGTTGTTGTTGATAAACAAATGAAATTCAGATAAGACCAAATGTAGAAAAGTTATGATAATAAAAGAGCAAAAAGGTTAATAAGGATATGTTAAAATGTTAATCAACAATTTATAAGTTGATCAGTAGTTTTCTTTTATAAATAAATTGATCAATATTAGTTTTAATAACATATTTTTATCAATGTAAATGATCTTTTATAGATTCTAAATACTATTAGAAATGTCATTACGGTTTTTTTCTCTACTGAAAAAATGAGATCGAAAGATATAATATAATCAAAAGTAATTAAATCAAGAACGAACTTTTCTCGGATGTAAATTTAATTATCAAGATGATTTTTTCCCTAAGCGGATCTTAACCATGTGTGTTCTCGATAACTAATAAAGTACATCTCTATTATTATTCCGGGAAACCAATTTTTTTAAAATTTAGTTTAATATTAGCCTTATTGTTAATCATTATAATATGAGGATCGATGAAATTTATTATTTTTAATGAATTATTTTCTTTCAATCTAAACAAGCATTTGATATTCTTTTGACCGTTGTGTGATTTCGATCATTTGCCTCCCATGAGCTACGAATAACAGCATCGGATATGTCAGATTTGATTATTGTACTAGAAACTAAGAATAAATTTATCGTTATCAAATTGTTTGCAAATAAAAAAATGTGTAGTTAATGATTATCGAATATATATATATTCATTAACCCTCCGGAGATGTTCTCGCTTAGTCACACAAACGATGTATGTGGATCCAAGTGGACCCACACGTAAATACATAAGGAAAACATGAAAATTCATCTGTATTGTACTATATAAGATAGATCGAAGTCTATATCATGATCTCTTTTCAGTCACTGATGCATTGATACGCTTGTAGTATACTTAAGATGCTGATTTTCAAGAAAAAAGAAGGATTACAATTATCGTGAGTAAAAGTTAAGAGAATGGTGAAAATATTTCGATAGATAAATAAGGATAGAGAAACACATTATTCTTTACTGGCAGTAACAAACTAATCAATCTTCAATAGATAGATTTTCGAAACAATAGAGGACATACGTAATACGAATCAAAATCATCTATATAACACGAATGTTGTCAGGAGGTCTAAACGGATCTACACTCTAGTTTTTGACTGCTGATAGTTTTACAAGACATTTCATATGGTTCTTATGTATCATTAGTAGACTAACGATTAGCGAAAATATCGCTTCGAATTGTATAGATCTTAAAGTAGAAAAAAACACTACTGTGGGCCTCTTGGGCCCCCAAACACCGCCGGAGGGTTAAACAGTATTGAAAGATTTTGACATAGTACAGAAGCAGATGGTTTGAAAATTTACTTTTTTTTGTTATATGATTAATCATCTAACGACTGGTGCAAATGTCCAGGTTACTCAAGCTGCTAGGAAGCTGATGTCTTTCCCATAGGATAGAGCAAAGTCTAAAGATTAAAACTGCATATTTCAAAAAAACAATTTGTGAGTTGATTAACGATCCAAATCTTCGGTTAAAAAAGGCGCTATATGACTTTTCAATTAAAAAACTTTTTGACGATAAAGTTGAATTCGATGTTCGTGCAAAGCTAGATTTTCTGGATGACTTAAGCTTGGCTTTTTTTGAAAATGAGAGTCTTGCAGGAAAAGACAAGCTCCAGAAATATCTACAATTAAGCAAAACAAGATGGCATCAGCGCTACCATGGTGATAGAAGGTTTCGAATTCGTGGTTTTCCAACAGTTGCGGTCGCGATGACTCAAGCCTGAAAATTTGACCTCAATTAATTAACATATGTGGAAGATATGTCAATTACAAAAGTTACAATGTATTTTTGAGAACCAAAAATTTCGACCGTTAGCCAACTCACAGTTTATTTTTAAAATATGCATTTTTAATCTTCAGATTTTGCACTACTTGACGGAAAAGGAATGAGCTTGACATTTTTATCAAGACTTTTGCACTAATCAACATTATATCAAAGATTCTTTCGTATTCAAATCTTATAGTATATATATATATTACTGATTGTCTTTATGGAAGAAATTTCCATCTGTGCATTATATAACTATTCTATTTTTAGAGTATTATCTTTATCGAATACAATTTTGATAAGATATAAAATTCAACATGAATTAATAAATTTATTTTTTTAATAAAATAAAAAGTATGATCTTAAAGATACAAACAAATATTCATTAAACTGATAACAATTTATTCGGAAAAATAATAATTAATGATTTCACATATATTTCGTTTTTATTTTCTTTGTATCTAGTAACAGTTGGATTTCTACTCTCATTCAAACGATATATGTATGATTGGTTATATACAAAATAAAGAATTATTTTACAATAATTGCTGGTGGTAATTGTCGATCAGGTAATACTTGTCGATGAAGATACTCATATTGATTACGCGTTTCAATTATCTTTAAAAAAAAGAATTATTTAAAATACAGAGAGAAAATATAATTTACTTGTTGTTGAAATGATTTTTTACGTTGTTCTAAATCATGTTTAAGACGTTTTAAATCATCAACTTCTTCAAGTAATGATTCAACATTAATCGCTTTTCGTTTTCGACAATTTTGTGCTGCAATCTAATATATAAATATTTCTTTACAAAACCAATTTTAAATTACTTTTTTCAATTACTTTATTTTTTCCACGACGACGTATATCTTTTATAAGATGTATTTGTTCTTGACTTAAATGGCTTAATCGTGCTAAATGGCGATTATATTCTTCAGTACTAGATTGAGTTATATCATATAATGCAAGTGGAATATTATATCGTCGTAAAGTGTCTTCATCTTGTTGTCCTTGATAATTTGCGCGTGTACTCGATCGACGAGCAAACATATGTGTCATTAAATGTTCATCATGTTCAATCTAAAACAAAAACCAAAAGGTCGAAATTATTTTTTTCATTTTCATTAAATACTTTTTCTAATTTTGTTTCAATACAAGACCCATCAAATGTTAATTCACTATCAGTCTAAAAAGAAAAGAAGGTATAGAAAAAAAAAGGATTTATATTTGAAATCTAATACTTCATAGGGTGAAAATGATCTTTGTAATCGACTATTATTACTATTGCTACTTAATGAATATTCGTCATCTAAAGAAACACTTAATAAGTTCATTATTGAATTTTGTTTAGTTGTATTAGATAGTGGTATAAGTATCGGTGATGTTGTTTGTGGAGGATTTTTATTATGATCATCATCAATATATTGACCAGAAAGAAGTTGATCATTAAACATGATATTGTTCGTTGATTCGTCAAGAGAAATATAATTTGAAAACCAATTTGGCTCTGTTTGATCGTCACCTAATTCGATACCTTCGAAAAGTAAACCACTAGTTGGTGTTATTGTTGTCGTTGTTGTTAATCGATTGATAGTTGTTGATGATGGTGGTTCGATATTAGATAGATATGTTTCGATCCACTTCTAGAAAAGTAAATAATGACGTTTTTTGTGAAGGTTATATTAGGAAAAAAACAAAAGAACTTACTTCGTTTGTTATTGAAAAAGACGGACTTGATAAAACAGACACCTCGCGAAAGATTTTCTCACCTGAAAATATCAAAAGAAAAAGAACAGCTAAATAAATATTGACACATATGACGTTGATAACGATCTGTTGACAATTTAAAATAAAAAAATATTTTCTTTTTTTTTCTCGAAATTTATCGACTTATCTACTTCTTTAAACTGTTTCGCAAGCGACCGAAATAACCGACCTATATTTCATGACTAATTTTATATTTGAAAAAAAACTAGGTTATTCGAATGAAATGACACTTATGAATCTCTATGTCAATAAAATTAGATAATATTAAAAGTAAATAAACAAAACATTGTTTTTCTTTTGTTTCAACTCGAAAAATATAAGATTTATATTTACCAGTTTCCGGATCAATCTCATAAGTCGAATTATCGTCATCGTCAGGTATTATCGCATCACTTTCATCCGTTAATAATTTTTTTTCATGGCTGTGAAATTTTAAATCATCTTGTTTGTCTTTTCCATAATATCCATGTATGTTATCATCAAAATCAATATCATTACTGTCATCAATAAAGTTCAATGGACGTACACCCAATTCATCATAATCAATATATGATATATCTTGAATATCCATTAAGTCCATATCCAGCTTATGTCAAAGTACGATTTGTTAAGAAAAAAGAATATATAGACGAGTGACGACTAAGCGTTACCTATTTCTACAAAAAAAACCAAAGGGATTTTATTTTGAGAGCGAAAAAAAACAAAGTACTTTTTTTCTTTTCGTTCTGTTAATGCGAATAAAAGAGGAAAAAGAGAAAAACAAAAACGTAAATTGTATATACTTTATTGGCCTTTGAACTTATCCATATCGACAGTGAAGTACGATTTAATGACCCTATAATTCGCATGATATATCTAATCAGATTATCTCATGATATGTTTGAATTAAAAAAACAGGGGAAAGGTAGATGGGTCTTATACAATGAATACTAGTAGATTTAATTCTTCTTTTATTTTGATTCTAAAAAAAAGGATTCGAATAATATAGAATGATATCTTGAAAGTAATCTTCAGTCTATATTTATTGAAAACCTTTTTTTTCTTCCTATCTCATTATTGATATTTTGTAATCTATCTGAACTTAACAAAAACAAAACAAACAACAATAACAAGATCAATTAATTTTAACTTCTTCATGTCGAGTAGTCGGTACATGAAACCAATAGTTCTGTCTTCCAGCTCGTTGTCCAAGCATAACGTGTCGTTTAGGTAATTCTTCTGGTGATAGAACACGAACAAATTTATCTCGATCAAGATCATCTACGACTAATTCTTTCGGCCTTAAAAAAAATAAACATATATATCAAAGAAAAATCAATAAAAAATGTTTTTTTTTCAAACCATTTAAACATCTGTGGAAACTTTTCTATATCATCCGGTGTTAAATCATCAAGACGTTGTGGTGTAGTACGTGAACCACGTATTTGATCGCTTACATTTCGTATTAAATGAGAAGGTACAGCCTAAAGAAATCAATTTCTTCTCTTCTTTTATTCTTAAAATCAATTTTCTTACATCATCAGGAAATGTATATAATCGAGCTAAATCATATCGTCGACCACTATCACGAGGCATACAATTCATAGTACATAAATGAAGAACCTAAATATTAAAATAAGATAGAATACAGATTGAAATAAATAACTATTAATTTACTTTAGTTGGATCAAGTTCATGTAATTTAAATAAAGGTATATCATATCTTGTTTTAGCATATTCACGTCTAATATGTAATGCTTCAGCACGCCATGCATCATTACGTAAAGCTATATGTCGAGTATTTATTGCAACAACGCAATCACCTGTTGATTCTATTTAAAACATAGAGATTAACAAAAAAAACTTATTATATATTTGCTTTTAATAAACATTTTTAAATCTTTCTTTTTTTTATATTGAGGATAAAGTTTAAAGTCGTAAAATATATTTAAAACAAAAATTTTTTTTATGAGAATATTGTCAACTATAGACAAACTTAATAATAAAATATAAGGCTATTCTATGTTTATCAATGTTATCTTTATTTTCTTTGGTAACTCATGTTGTCGACTTTGCTCTATAAATACATTTTTTTCTTTCGATCATTCGTGCACCATATGGGTACATGTTAAAGTAGATCTCTTATATTATTTCAAGCTTAATTTACCTCCAGGATAATAAATTGGTTTATGTTCACCACGTAAAATCCGTGCAATTCTTTCACCAGATGCATGTGGACATTGCCACTTAGCATCAAATAAATACCAAACACGAGAAAAAGTTGCTAATTGCTAAAATAAATCTCATTATTCATAGACTTTTTTGTTGTTTCAAAAAAGTTTTATACATACTTTTGCTTTATTAAATGACATAGTTTAGTTTTAGAAATATTTCATTTGAACAAAAAGAAAGAAAAGTCAAATTTAAGACTCAATTTATCTAAATAGAAACATATTTTCTAGTATATTAGATTAGATTAGGAAATTATTAGATTTCTGTCTTCTTCATTCAGAGAATTAACCACTATGTTTTGATTCGTTTTGTATGTTTGACCAATCAATAAAATAGATCGGAAAAGAACGTCAAAATGAGGGAGTATCTATGAAGGAGAAACAAAATATGGTAATGATAATCATTTGGCTTATAGAAAATCGAACTTGTTGATAAAATGGATAAATATATTAAACTAAATCGTATTGGCAAAGGAGCCTATGGGTAAATATTTTAAAAACAGAAGAATTTGTTAAATTAGTAATAGTTGATGTCATATCTTTCAACAGAAGACAGAACGAAACTGATTAAATAAAATGAAAATTTGATTAACATATCAGCGAAATCTTATCTTGATGTATAGCTAAAACTATGATTCAGTATTAAGCAACTCAATATAGAATAGCATAACTAATAAAATTATGATTTCTCGATATTTGATCATATACTTCTTTTTATTTTTCATTTTAGTACGGTCTATAAATGTCAACATGTTCAAGTAATAATTTTCCTATTATTATCTTTTGAAATATTCATTAATTTATCTAGAGTAATGAAATTGTTGCTCTTAAACGTGTTCATCTACATATGAAATCACCATCTGAAGAAGGTGTTCCAAATAATATCATTCGGTATGAAACTATTTTTGAATTGTTATTCATTTTATTCTCTATATTTTTCTTTTTAGCGAAATTAAAGCATTACAAGAAATTGAAGATCATGAAAATGTTTGTAAAAATGAAATTTCTTTCTTTTATTCTTATTCACGAGGTAATTTAGATTGTTAAATTACTTGATGTATTTCCACATGGTATGGGTTATATATTTGTTTTTGAATATATGTTAAGTGATTTAACGGAAGTTATTCGAAATGTTAGTCAACCATTAACAAATTCTCAAATAAAAAGTTATATGAGAATGTTATTAAATGGTGTTTCATTTTGTCATGAAAACCGAATTATGCATCGAGTAAAACTATTTTAAAGAAGAAAGAATAGATAAAAATATAAATATTCATTTTGATTTGATAGGATTTAAAACCAGCAAATTTACTTATAAGTACAACAGGTTATTTGAAAATAGCTGATTTTGGTCTTGCTAGAATATTTGATAAAGCACAACCACAACGACAATACAGTCATCAAGTAGCAACTAGGTCAGTATTAACTTTTGTTTCTCAGAATGATCTTCATCTTTGATTTAGATGGTACCGTGCACCGGAACTTCTTTATGGATCACGTAGTTATGATGAAGGTGTTGATCTATGGTATATAAACAATATCGTATTATTTTTTTTTAATATTTTGATTAATTATTAAGGGCTATTGGATGTATATTTGGTGAATTAATTAATCGAAGTCCATTATTTCCAGTAAATAAAATAGAAATTGTTTATTGTGTATTTTATTTTTATTTTTAGGGTGAAAGTGATATTCATCAGTTATGTTGTGTATGCAAACTTCTTGGTACGCCAACTGAAACCCAATGGCCGGTAAAACAATCTCTATATAATATAATTCATTTTCGAAATTTTTTTTCTAAAGGAAATGAAAAAATTGCCGGATTATGGAAAGATTAGTTTTGATGATTTTGAAGGAATGAAATTTGAAGAAATTGTACCAGAAGCATGTTCAGAAGCAATTGATTTATTAAAACAATTTCTTGTTTATCCATCTAAACAACGTATTAGTGCACAACAGGTATTTATTTTAATAATTCATATGATTTTTTTTAATTTATTTTGTTAAGGCATTATTACATTTTTATTTCTATACATCACCATTACCATGTCATCATACAGATTTACCAATACCAGCTAAAAGAAAACAGCGACATGTCTATGAATTTGATGTTAAACGAAATATAATCGATAGTATTATTGAACATGAAATGATTTTATCAACAAATATGAATTAAATTTACTTAATATTCTTGTCAGATGGATATGTAAAGAATAATTGTTAAATAAATCTATCACGAATAAAAACCTTTTGAAGTATATTGTAAGATTAATTATGTAACTGAAATTTAGAAGAGAAAAATATATTATTATCTTCATTTACACTTGTTGTCTGATACTATTCTTAGATTTTTGTTAAATAGAGATAAGAAGAAATGCTAAAGAGTACAGACATGATCATTCTGTGAACTCCAACATGTATATAAAGTTTCAAGTATGGCATCTATCTGTGTATTAATAGAAAAAACACGTAGGTTGATAAAAGTCTATGAAAATATTGATTTAATTGTGACTGATAAAATTAAAAACACTATAAAATATATAGATATAAATGACTTAAATCTATATGTTAAAGAAGGTTTTCTGTTACTAAAAGTAGTTATTTTAAATTTTACATTTGTATTCCGCAGAGATTATACTAACAGCTTTTTCATATAATTATATACATCAATTAATTTTATTCTATGTATTTTTTTCCATTTGATGGTCTAGCAAAAGTTATGCGTAGAAATTATTTGAAATCTAATGATCAACTTTTATACAAAAACAAAAAAATAGTTTCTTCAGTAAGTCATTTAGTTAAATGCTTTTTTACCTATTCAATTCATGAAACGCCATATCTCATAAACTTGATAATAATTGAGTAAATTATTTGAGAAGTATTATATCAAGATAAAGATATAATTTGACATGAATATACCTCGATAAAATGATTATAAATTTATTGATGATTAATTAGAACAAGTCCACATATCTAGAAATAGAAGTTTTTTATATAAAAATATTGATGTATGTCTTAGATTAAGATACTTGGACATAAATTTATCCTTTTAATAGCATGTTATTCTTTGATATATTGTTTAAAAAAACCCTAACAATGCTTTTTTTGTAAAACCACTTGCATAAAACTTGAAAAAATATATATACGGAAGTCTTTTCATTTGAAATTACCCTTGTCAGAATACTTTTATAAACATAAGGACAATTTTGTAACCAATGAAACTAGCAATTAAATCTATTTATGTTATTTCCCGTACAATGAAAAAAACTCGTTTAAGGTCAGAAAATAATAATTATAAATTTCTTGTTTTTTCTTCTAATGAAAATCAGCTGTAACTATAATTTAATGTAATTAATATTTAATATTCTACTTCAATGTCATCTCGAATTATAAACTTTATATATATATATATATGATTTATCAACAATCAATTGAGTACATCGAAGTATTTAGTATTTTGTCTTGATACATGTGTAAATAAATCTATGATATGATTTGATTTTCAATGTGTGTACATTTATTAAAAAATGATATTCATTTTCTCGTTTTTCTTTTTATGTATATTAAGAACAACTCTGGACGATGTATTAAATTAGAATCGTTCATTTGTCGCTGTTTCATCCGTCTATCATCGATCTATCTATCCACCCACCCTTACGCGCTCTCAGTCACTCATTCACTTATTCTCTTCCGTCCAATAGTATTATCATTTCTTCAGTTCCGAACGTTAGTCTTTTTTTTTCGATTTATTTCTAGAGTCGAGTCGAATAGAGAGAGAAAAAAAAGAGTAGAATAACATCAGTACAAACGACATTGAATGGTAGGCGGAAAAGAGAGAAAAAAAAAGAGAAAGCTTGACAAACTTGATTATATTTATCCACAGATTCGTTGCATCCGTTCGGTCATTATCAAAGAATAACAAGAGACTATAGGAAAACAGTAAACGTCGTTTTTATGACAAGTATTAGTAAGATCTGTTTGCACTAGTTAGTGAGAAGAATTTTATCATTTCCGTTACTTCTGAACAATCCCAACATCATCATCTTCGTCTTCTTTTCTTATCAACAAAAGAAAAATCAAAACTCCTCAAAGTGCATATATATATATATATTTATATATTATTCATTGTGTGCTAACTTGAAAAAAATGAACCAGATGTTGGTAAGTCTATCGATTGACAAAAAAAGATAGTAAATCAAGATAAAAACTTGCCTTCCTTTTTCTATTCTTCACTCGTTAATATACTTATGTTTGGCCCTATGCGTTAATCTTTACCCATCTGTCATCTAATTTCAAACTGATGTGAGATTTTGAATGTGGATAATGTCACGAAACCAATTACGAGAAGGTGCAACTATTAAACTTCTATATATTTTTATCTTAGTTTTATTTTTCTTCACATTTAATAACTAAACTATTCTATGAGATTTAGTCTATGAATTTCTCTTTTGTCATCACACATTCATTGTATGTCGTCTTATGCTTTAATGGTAATTTTTTCAAGTAACTTTCTTTCTTTCTTTCTCTCTCTATATCTTTTTTGCTCTGTCTGAAAGAGAAGCAAAACATATGAAGACTATATATATAAACACTTATATATCTTGAGAGACAAAATATATTTGAAAATTATCGTGTGGACTAAACATCAGAAACGTTTTTTCCGGAAGATTATTTTTAATCATTCACACTGTTTAAACCAAATATATATATTATCTCCATCTGTCAAAATAGTAAGTATATTTGCATACATATATTAGCAATAGTATAGTTATTATTGTCAATTGAATTCATCTTTACCTATTTTTAATAATGATAAATGTGAATAAGAAATAAAATAGAGTATCTATTTCAGAAATGAATACAATACAAAAAAAAGAGATAGAAGATTTCTTTTTTAGCTATATTTAGATATAATAATAGGAATTATTTAGAAGAAGCAAAGGTTAAAAGAGTTCTCTGCTATACATATATGTCAATCAACGTGCTTGGAATTTGTAATAAATATAAATTAATTTTGTTTTATTTACTAGTTTTATCTTTGACTGTTCAATGAATGACAATTCTCAATCGTCATATATTAATATGTCTGCATATGTTGCATTATCATGTTTAATAGCATTTGTGATCGTTATAACAATATGTCTTGTTAAACAATTTATATGGGATCCATTATTATCAAAACGTTTTGAAATTCTTCGACCTGTTTTATCTGAATCAGTTTATAAATTATCATCATCATTTTATCGTCCACAATCAAGTACAACATCAAATATATCACTAAATAAATCTTTATCAGATACATGTGTTAAACTAAATGAATCTCCATTAATAACAAATAAAAATTTTATAACTATTCCACAAAATTTACCATCAACAAATAATCCAATAAATAAAAATATACCACGTCGTTCATATGGTTCAGCATCTTTAAATCCATTTGCATATACAAATTTTGGTACTGATGAATTAATTGACGACAAAAATCAATCTTTTCCAATCTTACACTTTAGTTGTGAATATAATCCATCAACATTTAGTATTAGATTAAATGTACAAAATTTACGTCATATGAATTCATTATTATTATCATCAAATTATATACTCAATAAGGATGCTTCTATATTTTTAAGGTTTATAATATTATCTAAAACAATAACAGGTGAACCATATGAAACAACATTACAACGTTATCAAGATTTTATACGTTTTGGTGAAACATTTAATATATTGAGTAATATTAAAGCTGGAGATGTACTTAATTATGATATTAAATTTTATCTTATGGTACTAAAAGATAAAAATATGTATGAAATAGGTGAAGCGAGTTATTCAACAAAAGATGATCAATTAACACATATTTTATATATTGAACGAATATTACCAATTCGTTTAGGGAAAAGATTAAAATCAGCAACAAGCGAAGATAATGAGTAAAAAACTAAATATCAAAATTTAATATGTGTATATATATATTTTTATTTATTTATTAATATTATATATTTAATATGTTGTAATCGTTATTTTTGTGTTGTATTAAATATGATTGTTTTTTGTAGGGAGAAAAAAAAAGACTATAATAAAAAGAAAAAAAAGGAATCGCGCGAATAGCATTGAAATATTATTCGATTATTTTTCTGTTGAATATATAAATCAAATTATAATATAAAATATTTTCAATGAAACAATTTATTAATAAGATCTTTGTTAAGTATTGAGATATGATTAGATTTAAATTGATACATTTATATTTAATCTAACAATCATTTTCAGATTTAATCATGAATAACTTTAAATATAGAACATATTTTTTCGGCAAAAAAAAGATTAGTTCGTTTTTTGTACTCATCAACATCTTGTTGACACGATGAACTCTTAGAACAAACAATGTTTTGTACTTTAATGTTAATCGAAGTATATTATTACTGATAAATTTAAGAGCTCTGTAATGTATTTAACCTTTAAGATCTTCAAATTGAGTTCAATTACTGTTGATAAATAGTACATTTTCAATGTTTATATCGAGGGTACATTTTTCCGAGCGAGCAAATATTATATAACTAGAAAGAGAAAATATTCATAAGAAAAACTAGAAAGATTTCGATATATAACAGAATAGAATTTATGCTTCGAACTTTTCGATAATACTTGAATTGAAGTGTATCATAATGGAAAGAAGAGAATAACACTTCACATAAATGTGTCTATCTTATGTAAAGTGACAATTTTCGTTTGAATAATTAGAAAATTTCTTTCCTGTATGCTTTTTTAAGTTTATACGTATAAAGCGACATCTATATAAACGATATTATTCAATAAATAATTATATTATTTCAAAATCTATAGAGTTAAGTAAAAACATGTTGAAAATTATTTTTTTCGATCCAGACAAAATATCTTAGACAGACATTTATTATAGTTGACAGCGGGTCTTTGTTTTCAATCTCAATCTTGTCTTCTTTGTTCCGATCTTGTCATTACATTTCCCGTATAGAACAAAACTAGTACTAGTACTTCGACTCCATCAATATGTCTGAACAAACTATTGAAGATCAACAGGTACCTAAATAAATTTTCTCTATTATTGTCACTATTCTCTCATATATATATTTTAGTCTTACGCCGATCTCGAAGCAGTTAAAATTCCATTTGATGTTGCACAATGTGATGGTGATTTACTCTATACATATCTACCAAATTGGTTAAATAATTTAACTGATGAACAAATACAAACTCCACCAATGCCAGTTAATACATTTCAACATTATATTCATGAATCGCATCTTGAAGCAACCATGGCAAATAGTATACGTAAAATGGCTTTAAAGTAAATAAGAAATAAAAAACTACAATAGAATAATAATGAAATCTTTTTTTTCTATCTAGTGAAGATCGTTTATTTAAAATTGATGATTTTGAATTTGGTCGACCACTTGGTAAAGGTGCATTTGGAATAGTTTATTTAGCACGATTGAAAAAAACGAAATTTATTTGTGCATTAAAAGTATATTTAAATAAATATATCGTTTTGTTTTATTATTTATTTGAAAAATTATTTTAGATGCTTCATAAAAGTAAAATCAATGAGTATTCAATGGCTGAACAGGTTAAAATTGAAACTGAATCGGGTTATAAATTAAATCATCCGCTTATATTAACAATGTACGATGTATTTCATGATGAAAAACGATTTTATTTCATACTTGAATATGCTCCACATGGACAACTTTATCGATTTTTACAAAAATTACGTCGTTTTACTGATCGTTTAGCTGCTAGTGTAAGAAAAATTATCATTTTTTGTTTATTTTCTCAATTAAATTTCTTTTTTTTAGTATATCTATCAAATATGTCATGCATTAGAATATTGTCATAGTAAAAGTATTATTCATCGAGATTTAAAACCTGAAAATAGTAAATAATTAAATTAAAAAAAATCAATTTATGAGAAATCTTTTTTTTAGTTCTTGTTGATTGTTGTGGAAATTTGAAATTAGCAGATTTTGGTTGGTCAACAAAAATTCGTCATGCTGATACAATGTGAATAGAATCTATTTGAATTAATTATATGAATATTTTTTTGTTCTGTTTAGGAATACAACAGCATGTGGAACATTAGATTATTTAGCACCAGAAATTGTTGGTCATAAACAATATCAATATCAAGTTGATAATTGGTGTGTTGGTGTTCTTGCTTATGAACTTTTATCTGGTCATGCACCATTTGAAGGTACTGATGATGAAACAAAAGTGAAAATTGCAAATATTAATTATTCGTTTCCGGATTATTTTTCTCAACCTGCAAGAAAATTTATTGATAATGTAAGTTTAAATATAAGAGATAATTGTAACTAACTTCTTTTTGTTGTAGCTTTTACAAAAGGATCCAAAAAAACGTATGCCACTTGTAAATTGTATTGCTCATGATTGGTTACAAAAAAATGCTTATAAATATTTGTTTGGTCCATATAAATGTCCGATTTTTGTAAATATGGATGACTAATTTGTATTTTATATGAAATATGTTTATATGTAATAATAAAATAATTGTTTAATTCTTGAATTATGATCGAATAATATGCAGAAGTTTTCAATTTGATAGAAAATATTGAATAATTTTAGGATAAGAATGTATTTTTTCTATGTGAAAGTATCTGCATAACAATTGTTATTAGATCACTAAATCTGTTTATTTGGTATTGATTGTTTAAGAAAGATTCTATGATTGATTGAGTGAATGATATATCTATCGTAGATAGTGTACGTAAGAATAATCAAGAATATTAGTAGTATTTCAGTTTTGAAGTATACGGATATAATTCAATATAAAGTTAAATAAAGTTTCTATAAATAAATCTTGATGTATTGCATTATAGTTTTGTTTGTCTCAAGTATTGTGTATAGTAAATTGAGTTTATTCTATATAACCTTGAATTTTCTTTTTATATATAATTTATAATTAAATTCTTATAAACTTATGTTAGTGTTTATTACTTAGACAATATTTCCGAAAAGTATATTATAGAATTAAAGCTCAAGGATAAAAGCGGAGAAACAAATTTTGTGATAATCAATGATAGTGATGAGATGTTAATATTTTCTAATCCTGACATCGATCGATCGATCTTGTTGTTAGTTGATAATCTCGTTTAGAAGAAAAGAATAGAGATTCGTCTTTACTCAAGCCTAATCGTTTTGTTTGATTCTATTTGAAGAATTAATCATTTGCTTCAATATTCAGTTCGTCAATAGTTGCATACCCAATCTATAACATAGAATTCAAATGATTCTCAATTGTTATTTCGACTGATATTACTATGAGTAAGTAAATACTAATGCTGTAATCATCTCTCAGAACAATTTTCTAGGTCACTGAATAATTACGTGATCATTCATTTTATAGTGTGTTACTACTTGTATTATCATAAATGAAAAAGGTGTTATAGTTCTTTTATAAGTTGTCAGTAGATTGTCTACGTTTAGTCGAAGAAAAGAAAGTTAAATTGCCTCAAAAATTCTTTGTCTTCTATCTATCTATCTGTCTTGTCTGTCTATCATTCATACTAAACCGGAGATGACATTTCCCTCTTGTGTCACGTACTTTGTTCAATAACAATACTCTTAAATAGTTACAAGTCAATTATACATGACAATTAAAATATGGATTCATTAGCCAACATCATATATCGAAAGTCTTCTTCTTCTATACATTAAGTTACTAATTAATTTAAAGTTTTTTCTTTAGTGTGTTTTTTTTGTTCAAAGAAATATGAATTGATCTCTCAGACGTTCGATGCCTTGAAGACAATGTCTATATGACAATACTATAACATATACAAACAAAACCTGCTTAAGATTGTTTCTACAAAAGTAAAATTGACTGTGCACTTGTGACGTTCAGCTGTTGCATTGCATCATCTCGATATAGACATATATCTATATCTATATCTAAATAGTTAAAACATAACAGTTTGTAAGGCTGTTGTCAACATTATTTAATAGTCACATTTTCAATATAGATAGACACAAAGAAAAGAAGAGAACTCGTTGGTATAATTTTGAATAGGAGAAAAATAATTAGAGCGGCATAGTATAAAAAAAAAGAAAAGAAAGCTTTTAGCTTTTTTTTTATTGAATGATATCTATCATTCATTTATCCATTGATTGAACTAAGATAGAAAGAGTCACATATATATATAAATATGTATGTATGTATATATACAATATCTAACAGCATTCTATCCAGATGCGTTGTTAGATCCTCAATAGAGTTGAATAAACAAGCAAATATTCGATTATAAAAGAACAGGTGGTAAAGAACAATTAGACTTTCATTTTCTTTTGGATATATGTATGTGTTGTTATTGCATCATTTTTGTTTCGCACGCGTACGTATAGACCTGTATATAGTATGTCTGTATGGTGCCTTAAGTGGACCCTTTGGTGAAGAGTAAGAGCTCAACCATTAGTCCAATACTGTCCTTGTATTACTATTCTATAGTGATGAGTGACACATTGACACTTGCACTATTCATATTCATTCATTCATTTAGTTACTCATTCGTCCTATACAGTTTTCAATTGAGCATATCTGGCATGAGAATGTAAAAGAATAACATTTTTATAGAATATACATACATTCAAATAGATTATCGCCAGGCGTCTCGTCCCATTTTTCAAATGGTACATACATATATACATACTAACATGAGAGGCAACTAAGATCGATATTGTTTATAGAAAGTACATGTGCGTGTATACATGCAGGTATTAATTCATTTGTTCATTAGCTTAGACGGAACTTGAAGTATATGTATAAGTAACAACTGTAGTTATGTTGTCCCGCCTGTTTTGTTCATGATGAACAGTATTGGCTGTCATTGCAATCATTAGTGTATGTATATATATATATATATATATATATAGATTTCTTTTCCTGAGTTTAAAAAGATTCATAGTGTAGACTATGATTGAATAGCTCTGATTTCATTCAAAAAAATATAATCACATACACACTTATACATACTAGTAAAATCGTCTTATGTCATAAGATTTGAAACATATATAAATTTGATTCACTTTTCTCAATTAGTTATGACCATGTAATATGGCTTTCTCTTTTTTTTTCTCAATATATACATATATGTACAAGAAGCGAGTAAGGAAGATTAGGAGAGAAGGAGGAGTGAGTGTTATTTTTTTTCGGGAATCAGGCATACGTTCTTTCTCTTCTCCTTCTCCTTCTTCTTTTCGTTATTCTCTCTTCTTCTTGTTCTCTTCTTCAATTGTTCAATAGACGAACGACTTCATACACGCATATAGACATATATTCTTTCATTTTCTGTTCCATAGCGTGGCATATGGCAATTTGTTAATCATTGAACGACAAGAGCAGAATTAAAGACAAAAAAAAAGAAAAACTTATCATTTCATTTTTACTTTTTTCATCGTCTTGATACACTTGTTCATATATTTATAATATCTCTATCTATTCAACGTCAAATCTCATGATATGCCACCATGAATACACTTGACAATTTATTATCATGATTATTCAACTTATTTTACTTATCATAACTATTACCGGTAAATATACTTGTTAGATTTTCTTTCTTCTTTAGGAATTATTCACATCTCTATGGCATTTTCATCCTTCATTGACTATGCCTTTGGAGATAGGGAATATGTATCTATACATCTAATATAAACAAAAAATCATTCAATTATAGATATTTTTTCTTTTTCTGTTTGATTGTGCGTGCTTTACCCGTTAAGTCAAGGTATGTATAGCTAATTAATCTCTCGTGTGTATAACAACAATATTTGTGTGAAGTGAGAAAGAAAAAAAAAGAGATTTTTCCATTGTTATTTGCCAAAGGCCGTACACATTCGAGACACAAAATGTTAAGAAAACAGTACGGTGCCTTGGTCACTACAGAAATTAACTTCTATATTGTTGCCTATTTAATTTGCCTTGATCAAGGAATCATATTGAGCATCTCAATTGAAAGAACAGTTGGACAAGATGAAAGCATTCTTTTTTATTAATATGATAGTGGTAAAATAGCAAATAATAATAGATCCGCCCTATGACTTAGTCATTAAATTGAACAGCAGGAAAAGAAATATATCCCAATGGGAGAACATATATATGAACACAACAACAAAAAACTTTTTCTTTTATTTTGATTAATTAAATATTTCAAGGTATTGTCGATTCGTCAAACATCCGATTTATAAGTGGAGAACTCGATTCCATCATTTCACTTCGATGTGAAATCGCTCAATTACCTCCAAATGCTGTTGTATGTCTTCGAAAATTTTTTTTTCTCTCTCTATACCTTTCATCTCTATTTGTATGTAAATCTTAGATTACTTGGGTATATCGTCCAAGAGCTCCTACAATCGATGGTATAAAATGGTTACCATTATATGCAAATGCACGTCGTTTAACACAAAATAATCAACGTTTCATAGTTGATTATAGTGGTTATAATCTTCAGACAGAAAAACACTTATCAATATTAACTATAAATAAATTAAATGTATCTGATGAAGGTATTTATATGTGTAAATCAAATCAATATCAATCATCAGCAAATAATTTTAATTTAACTGTTATTCGTAAGTATAACAAAACAAAAACTTTCGTTTTAACAAAGATTTTTCTTTTAAGCTTTAATGAAAATCTTGCCAAATGATGGAATTATTGAATTAAATCATTTACAACGTTCAATTAATTTATCATGTACAATACGTGAATTAGATCAAAATATAATTGATCCATTAAAAATCAAATGGTATCATAATAAACATGAAATAAGTCATCAAAGAAATTCACATTTAATTAATAAATATTCTCATAATAATCAAGCAACATTAATATTATATATACATAATTTATCTACGAATGATTCAGGATTATTCACATGTAACTATGATAATGGATTAATAATTAAAGATGTACAAATAGTTTATACATCTGCGGGTAAATCAAATTCTTCTTCTTCTTTTTATTTTTACCAAATGATTATCGAAATTATATTTCTTTTAGTACTCGAATATTCAAGATCGATGAGTAGCAAACTAATGTCTACATGGTTATTATTAGTTTTCATCATGATCATCATTTTTATTATACGATGAATAATTATTTTTCATCTTCTTCTTCTCCTCGTTCTTGCTTTCTTTCTTTTTTATCGTATAATTCTTTCTCAATTTGATGCATGTGTGTTACACAGTGTTTGTTATCATGTTCGCTTTTTCTGTTTTTTCTTTTGCATTGTCTGTTCATCGATCCAAATTACAAATGAAGATGACAGTAGACTCTCAATATATAAGACCTTGTCACTGGACTACTTGGGAATGTTTTCTCATGAGAATATCGAGAAGGAAAAGTCAAACAATGAATTTTATGTATATATCAATGTAAGTTTCTATCATCGTCAATTGGCCTTGGAAAAGTGTCGCTCGACATGTTTCCAATTATACTTATATTAGAAGAATAAAGAAAAGAAAATATATCTATGTAGTAAGAAAATTTGATGACAAATATTAAACAAAAGCAAGAGTGAAACAATTTTCATCTTTCCTCATCAATGTTGTATTTCTCATGTTCCACTCACTTAGTTATTATTACATCATCATCATCATCATCTTATCTCAAAATAATCATCCTTCTTCAACTCTCTCTCTCTCTTTCTTTCTTTCACATTACGCATCCGGGAAATAAGCAAAGAACGGATTAGTTATACTACCGCTGGCAATTGATACATTCTGAAAATGAATTCATTATCAATCCACAAGGACAAGCTTTGCTTAAACTCATACGATAATTAAACAATAATCTTATTAAAAAAAAATGCAAAATACAATTTATTTTTATAAATCAAAACTTTGTTCATCATCACTATCAAAACGTCTTGTACGAACACGAGAACGCAATAATTCTACATCACATACAAATTCAATTGGAACTTTTGAACAAACTAATTCATTTGATATTACTGTCACACTACCACTTTTCTTGAATGTTGATAGTTCATTTTTTGTTTCATATAAGATCACAAAACTGCCTTCTTCCATCGAAAAATGACAACCACATTTACATTGATAATCAGTGAGAACAAGAAGTAATCGATGATTGTGACATAGCTTAGCAAAATATTCTTTTCGAAGTGTTGTATTTAGATGTGCAGCTTGTGTTGGTAGAGAAAGTGGCGATGATGATGTTGATGATAAACAAGTACGAAAGAGTTGTCGACATTTGATCATTGTTTTATTTGAAGATGGAAGTTGTGTTTGACGACGACGTGGAGGAGGTAGTGGTGGTGGCGATGATGATGGTGAAGAGAAAAGAGTTTGATCATCGTCGAGAAAAGCGGCAATCGATGATCGACATCGAGGTGCAGCAAAAGGTAGATCTTTTGTTTCAAGAATCGTTCGAGAACCATAAATAGATGAATTACTTGATGTTGAAGATGATATTGAAGAAAGAGAAGTAGCTGACTGCATGATAATCTAATAAAATAAAAAATAAATTTAATCATTCTATATATCGATTACGGAGAAAAAGTCAGTTATGAGCTGATAGTACGATCTGAAGATATTCTCATCTACCTCGAACTATTTTCAGTAGTGTGATATTTCACTTAGAAGAGACAAGATATTATATACATTCATCCATCGATCCAATCAATCATTCAAGTGCGCACTATGTATATGAATTCTTACCGAGAGATACGTGCTTTATTCGAATAAAATATAAATATATAAGAATGAAGTAGTGAAGAGATGAATGTGATTGTGCGTATATTTATAGATAAACAATATTGTCGAGAGAAGAGAAAAAAAATTATTGCTTAATGCTAATGAATACTAAACGACTTACATCAATTGAATCCAATCAATTACACTTTCACTAATTTCTACACTCATATCAATATGAAAGAAAATGAATCAACACATCGAATTCTTATTGAACATTTGAGAGAATCGTTTTTATTTTTTTTTGTATTCATTTATCACTCATAAAAGTTATCATTCGTTGAGATCAGAATTGACTAAAAGAAGAAGAAGCAGAAGAAGAAATAAAAAGATAAAGTTGTTGTTTATAGTAAACAATGCCTAAAGGAAAGGAAAGATGGATGGATAGACCGGTAGAATTATGTTAAATGTCAGTGATGTGATAAATTTTTGTTAAATAAATTGTGATGTAGGTGAAAATGAGCTGCATGAAGTTATATTACATGATTGTTAGATAACTTACCAATTAATGCTAATCTCCTGATTGTTATGAGAAAAGCGCATCATTATATGAACTTGTCATCGAATGTGATTGATACGTGAAATAGACTCAGGTGTGCAATAGTTTTATTAGAAATATTCAATAAAAGACATGCAGTTTAATGATGCATTCCTTGCCAAATATAATTGACGCTTATACAATACTATGAAATTATTAAAATTAAATTCTGTCAAAGATATTCTTTTACGTAATCGACATTGAAATAATTGATATGATTTTTTAAATATCACAATACAATATAGCCAAGTTGATGGATGTCTGCTATAAAGATATATTATATAAAAAAAAGGAGATAACCAATATGAGTTAATGATTATATCAGATTATCATTATTTTTCATTATGTAGGGCTTCTACTGCTCTTTAAAAGAAACGACAGTCGAAGAGCGAACAGTTTAGTTATGCATTCAGTAAAAGAATGCTTACAGTCGTATAGTGAACATCGGGTGCACCTTATTTCTTTCATCAAATG
This sequence comes from Adineta steineri, assembly GCA_905250115.1. Lineage (NCBI taxonomy): Eukaryota > Metazoa > Rotifera > Eurotatoria > Adinetida > Adinetidae > Adineta > Adineta steineri. The sequence continues at coordinate 1,100,174 of CAJNOI010000008.1, read as the reverse complement.
ATTTTCAATGATCGGCTTTTTTTCATCGTCATTCATAAAAATTATGTAATAAATTCTTCAGTTATTCATTAAAGTGTTCATGAGTATGAGTTGGTGAGTAATGTAATGAACACGAGAAAATATATCTCTATGCTTACGATTGAAGTATCGAAAAACACAAGACAATACATATTTGATAGAAAACGTGACATATCAAACGAAATAATTCATGTTCAACTTGAACATTTTTAATTTTCAGTGAATAATATGCATATGTCACTAAAGTCTTCACTGTTCATTATAATCTCTTACGAAAATTCGACTTTAGTTTTTTATTACATTCAGTTATACCTATTAAAAATAAGTTCAGTATGACATGCAACTGTCTCACAGACAAAAAACTTTCGATTAATATTACTAAAAAATCTTTCAAATCATAATGTTAAAAGCTGTTACACTATAAAATGAATCAGTTAACTTTTGTTCAAATTTTATTTTATTTAAAAAAATGCAAATAACAATTTATTTTATAAATCAAAACTTTGTTCATCATCACTATCAAAACGTCGACAACGAACACGAGAACGCAATAATTCTACATCACATACAAATTCAATTGGAACTTTTGAACAAACTAATTCATTTGATATTACTGTCACACTACCACTTTTCTTAAATGTTGATAGTTCATTTTTTGTTTCATATAAGATCACAAAACTGCCTTCTTCCATCGAAAAATGACAACCACATTTACATTGATAATCAGTGAGAACAAGAAGTAATCGATGATTGTGACATAGTTTAGCAAAATATTCTTTTCGAAGAGTTGTATTTAGATGTGCAGTTTGTGTCGGTAATGAAAGTGGAGATGATGTTGATGATAAACAAGTACGAAAGAGTTGTCGACATTTGATCATTGTTTTATTTGAAGATGGAAGTTGTGTTTGACGACGACGTGGAGGAGGTAGTGGTGGTGGCGATGATGATGGTGAAGAAAACAGGGTTTGATCCTCATCGAGAAAAGCGGCAATCGATGATCGACATCGAGGTGCAGCAAAAGGTAGATCTTTTGTTTCAAGAATAGTTCGAGAACCATAAATAGATGAATTACTTGATGTTGAAGATGATATCGAAGATAGAGAAGTGGATGATTGCATGACAATCTAAATAGCACGGAAATATGAAAATATCGTTTGGTTAAGATCGATCGTTTTATCAGTGTGATATTTCACTTAGAAGAGACAAGATATATATATGTATACGTTTATCTATCTACCTAATCAATCATTCAAGTATATAAAATGAATATGGCTCCTTACCGGAATACGTGCTTTATTCGAATAAAATACAAATATATAAGAATGAATCAATAAAGTAGTGAAGAGATGAATGTGATTGTGCGTATATTTATAGATAAACAATACTGTCGAGAGAAGAGGAAAAAAATTATTGCTTAATGCTAATGAATACTAAACGACTTACATCAATTGAATCCAATCAATTATGCTTTCACTAATTTCTACACTCATATCAATATGAAAGAAAATGAATCAACACATCTAATTTTTATTGAATATTTGAGAGAATCGTTTTCTTTTTGTATTCATTTATCACTCATAAAAGTTATCATTCGTTGAGATCAGAATTGACTAAAAGAAGAAGAAGAAGAAGAAGAAATAAAAAGATAAAGTTGTTGTTTATAGTAAACAATGCCTGAAGGAAAAGCAAGAAGGGATATGTAGAATTTTGTTGAATAATAATATATGATGTAGGTGAAAATGAGCTGCATGAACTTGTCTTATATGATTGTTATATAACTTACCAATTAATGTTAATCTGTTGATTGGCTTGAGCAGTGTGCAGTCAATGCCATATATGTAATGTAAATATGTAATGGAGGAAATGAGCTTACATGGGATGTGGAGAAAAAAGTTATATTATTATTTTGACATGGACACTAGAGATTGGAAGATGGAGTAAAGTGTTTGACTCTGATTTTGATGAAGGACATTACATTGAATACGTCATAAGACATTAAGACTGAGAAAAGTGTTATCTTAGTTACGATTCATTGTTAGATTTACAGTTTCTGATGCTTCTCTTCTTAATTATTAGAACTTTTGGCAAAGATGATGAGAGATCAGGTAGTGTGAGAAAAGAAAGTATTAATATGTTGTTGATAATAAAATTATTTGTAAGAGACATGTGTGAATTTTGATAGTTGTTAATGCAGAGAAACGATTTGTTTGTTTTTTATAGATATTCATGAACAAGAAACATAGATTATGAGCAATCTAGTTGATGTGTGAAAAAACTGAGTGGCCAAGAACGACTTATTGATTTATATATATAAACTCACTGTAGAAATAAGAAAAAATAAATTGATATTTTATTCATTTGTTCTTGAACTGTATCACAAACGAAAATATCCCCGATGACAAACACAAAACGAACTTATTTTTATGTCTATGATATTTAGATAATGACAGATATTATACATTCAAGTTCAGGAATTACAACTCGGTGATGGGAAGCAAAAACATATCTTGTCAAGTTATTCTATCATTTTGAAACTGAAATGAATAAATCTTTTCCGATGTATCTTTTGTTGTTTTTTTTGACACAACTTGATCCATTCTAGAAATGAATTCTTGATTTTTATTTAAAATATTTGTTTTCTAAAAAAAACTGGTGACATTCATAATACAAGGCGCTTCAATTTTTATTCTTAATTTCTTTTTTTTTTCAAAACTACAAAAAAAAACTGAATGAAACAATAAAAAATACTGAATATACACAGTAGCAAATTTAATTTTTCATAACAGACAAACGAGAAATTTCACCGGTAGATTTTCGTTTGTCTGTACTGAATTCTATCATAGAAATCTTGTTAAGAAAATTCCTATTATTAAAATTAAATATGATCTATTTAATAAATCTAAAATAAATATAATGTTTTCATCTTTTTTTAGTAAAATTCAAAATTATACCTGAAGATTTATTTGCTTCTAAATGAACTGAAACAGATTTTCTTAATGGATCTGATTCACATATATAACTTCCAGCTATATTAGCCGGCTCACCCGTATAGAATAATGTGGATATAAATGAATGTTGAGTTGAATTCTTTGTTATACGTGCATGTCGATTCGAATTTGTTCCAAGTCGTTTATTATTATGCCACCAATGTATTTCATGACGTCGACCTGTATGATTATCTGTTAATATACAATTCAAACGAATGGAATATTGACCAAGTTCATCAGCTGGAATTATAATTTGTTTTGGAGTTATATCAAGACTTTCTGGAAAAAAAGAGAAATTATTAATAGATTAAAATAAAAATGATCGATATTTTAAACTAACGTATAACTCGAACTTGATAAGTCATTTGAATTAATTTAGGTGAAAGTGATTTACACATATAAAGACCTTCATCTGATTCCGTTACTTTTGCTAAAGTTAATATTGTTGAATATGTAACAGATGTATCATTAGTTTGTTGGCTTTTTTGTTGAATACTATAACGTGTTTCACTTGATGTTAATAATTGTGAATTAAGAAATAATGGTCGCCAATAAATTTTATTCGAACGATGATTGCTATGATAATCAGTTGAATTTTGATAAAGCCATTGAACAATCTTAAAAATAGATTAACAAAATGTAATATGTATATCGAGAAGGATTTGGTTTTCTTACAGTTTTGTCACTGTCTTCTTCTGGAAATGTACATGAAAGAGATAGATCAGAACCATATTCAGCTGTTACACGTTTTGGCTGTATTCTTGACGTTGCTATAATTAAATATGAAATTAAGAATAAAGGATAAGATATAATAGGAAATTTTTTTCTTGATGCTTTAGCTTCAGTATGTACTAGAACGATTTGATCATAGATATTGAATCTCTCATTCAGTTCTAATGATATCAACAAATAGTTACATCATGACTATAGAGTGCTATATATCGTTGGTAATGGAATAAAGAACAAGTCATTAAATACTAGAAATGTGGCTCGTAGAAATTTAGACATCGATATTAATTTATGGCATGTATTCCGAACATTTAAAAACGAAAAAACCTATTATCTAGTGTTTACAATGATTTGTCTTTTGTAATATTGATTGCTATTATTAGAAGTATTTGAGCGATTATCTCTAAGATGTTTAATATGAAGAAAAAGATAAGACAGATCAACATCTTTGAAGATACATAAATAAACGATTTTCAAATGCATTCATGTTTACACAAAGATTACAATCCTAATGCTAACAGTTCGAATTTGTTTTTTATTAACACTTACACATATTTTTGATAATATTATAGAATCCTCCGTTTTATTAAAGTTGTTTTTGAACGAAAAATGTTATATCACAATAGCCCCGAAGATGGAATTGATTTTCTTTATTTACGTATAAAGAATTCAAATACATGCTTGAATATCATTAGTTTATGGAAAACTTTCGAGTATAGAATTTTGTAAAAATGACTGATTATTACTTCAGTTTTTTTTCTTTATGTCAAGCATTACTAATGAATAATGATCGATCATAGTTGAAACCTGTTATTCTGAAATCTATAAATACTAACAAGAATGGACAAGTTTATTAATGTATGATTAAGAAAAACTCCAAAATAAAAACTCGATTGTCGTAAGAATATATGTCGATCAATAGAATCTATTAGATTGAGTTTTGACGTATCTAACTGATTAGATTGTTCCGATCTCGACAAATTCTATCAATTATCGATCAAAATAGATCAATCTATTCTAAATAGTGTATATAGAAATCTGTATTTTGTTACTATAAATATTGAACAACAATGCATTCTATCCCTACGTCTACATAACAAAAGAAAACAAATTTTATCCATTTATAACTGCTGGTGATATTTGAATTAGATAATTGAAATTCTTTTATTTACAGACAGATTATTCTTAATCAAACTAATTCAGCTTGACATACATTGCTTCCTCCTCATTGAATCCCTTCTTCCTTCTTTTTAGAAAAAATATAAATTATTCAATTAAACTTCATTCAACTGCTTCAACCTATTATTTTCACTAAAAATTACACATTAACCGATATCCCTTTGGGAGTAACTTTCGCATGATAGATTCATTCTTTTTTTTTTAAAGAGCTAATCATAAATCAATTATCAACACTTACCATAGATAATATCAATCAATAGAAGTAATAACCAAATAATAAAGAATCGTCGATAAAAATCCATTTATAAAATGTTTTTTTTTGTGTCTACTTCTTCTTTCTTTTTTTTTGTTTTGTTTAATAATAATAATATTCTGAAATAAAACAGATACAATTATTCTCGTTAATATAATGATATGTTTGACACCGATGTATCAATAACATCTGATACATATACAATCATTATCCAACATGTCAGATCACAACAATTGCTTTTATTCATTGTATCGTTCGAAAAAAAGTACTATGTCTTACATCATAATCGTGCAATGAATTCCTTTTTTTTCTCTGTTTGACAAAACGAACAACATTCAAATTACTAATTGAAGAAGGCGGTGAAATATGTATACAATATATATATATTGTCCACGAGAATCGTCTTCTCTCTTTTGTTCTACGACACGCACGCAATGGATACTATACAATAGTAATTAGAACAACACACACACACACACACACGCACTACTGAGAAATATGTACAGATGAGGATAGCCAACTGACTACCCCTCCGGAGAAGACGAGTTCGCTCTTGTCTATTTACAAATTGATTAAAAATGAATGAAACTGAATTACTTCCCATGCGTCATACAATAGTAGTGGTCAATAGTCGTATAGCGACCGTGGCGGCGATGATGAAGAGACATGCACACTCAAAAAACCCTAGTAATACATACACGACATATATCGCCTATGTCATGCAACTACGCGTGGACATTACTACACGACTTAAGAACAACTAACAATCATCATCTTTATATTCGGGTCATATTTACACTGACTACTTTATGATAGATACGTGCTAAAGAACGTTCACTTATAAGTATTCTGTCTCATATATATTGAGAATAATTTGAGTCAGGTTATATATATATATATATATGTGAGTGTCTATATGTATTATTACAATTGAGAGATTTTTTGAAGAAGAAGAAGAAAAAGAACAACATGTAATATTACTTATACAAAACTTTTGTTCATGATCATTTACTTTACATTTCACGAATTGTATTATATAGAAGTTAATAATGTTTTGTTTGCATTTCATAACCAACTTGTATATGCTTTAAGGAAGGAAAAAGAAAAGTCAATTGATTGATGGAGTACGAATAATTGGTTTGAACGCGCAGAAACAGAAGGAAGAAAAAACCTAGATATCAATAATATTTATCAACGCATGAAAAAAAACAAGTGATCTTTTCTCTCTATGTCATATAGTTTCTATAGTACTAACATGTCTCAAAATTTGATTTTACGACATACAAGAAGAGCACACATTCATCTTTTGTCTGATTGTCCGTGCGTGTTCATTTTTCTGTACAGTCAATGTTATCGGAAACGAGTAAATGCTCATTTCATATACATTTATACATACATATAAGCTCAGGCGATGACCATTGACAAATTTCTAATAGAATGAACGAATGGAAATAACCGACAAAAAGTCGATTACCCATCATTAGACAAATGACATCATATGATCTTAAAATATCTTAAGGCAATAGAACGGTGTCTCGACTTGTTTGAAACAGAAATTATTCGTATTTATATAAAAATGACTATGTGTGCGTGTATTTTATGAAGAAAAAAAAAAAGAAAAAGAGAAAATGATTGAGCGTAACACATACATCGATCATTACGTAGCTATATATACTCAACTATGCATGAACAAATAATAAGCATATAAACCAAAGTTAGTTCATTGACAATCGATCTTAGCGCTACTCGTGAAAGATGACCTTCCCTGAGAAAACGCTCATTCACTGGAGTGCTAATTTCTTTCACTTCATTTTTTATGCCACACGCAAACTCGATCAAGTGTATGAAACGGTTTCCTCTTTTTCTTTCTTTGTGAATCGCCTACTCTCGCGCAAACTTTGTGTCATTAAACATTATTTCTGCTGTCACTATTACCTTATATGTATGCCGTTACCATTTCTTCCATTACGTACTTTTATTCACCTGTTATGACAGATCTTCTCATTCACTTCGCTTGTTCATTCAACATTGAACAGTAGTCACTATATCTCAAGTGGACAAAATGGGAGGAGAGAAAAAAAAGACATTGAACGTTTTCTCTCTTTCTTCTCCTTCTATCTATGTATAGATCAAATGTTTTGGAGTTCTTTTCCCTTTCTTTCTTTTTTTTTGTTGTATATTCTATTAAAATGAAACGCAAAGAAGAAAAAAGATAGCCGCCCGGACATGTGCCGCCGTTCAATTGGTAAAATACGTGCGAATGAAGAAGTTCTCGTATATATATATATATACTTGAAACAAATAAAAAGTGACACACACTATGACAACGACAGACGCATCCCGCTGTGTTTCGTGATGCGAAAAAGACATTGTGCATGTGCGCCGTTCAACCAACGGAAGTTTTAGAAATTGGCTCCTTCCGATGCGGAGACGGGAAACTTCATGAATAGGCTCAATAAAGCTTTAACTAACTCAGAAAGACGTATACATTTATTTATCGTATACATTCAATTAGATAAAAAAAAGAAACTCTAACCTGTATATTATTATTATTATTTGTGTGACAATGACTATTACTTATATCGATAAGTTCAAAAGAATAATCTAAATAAATGAATAGATAAATTGTCGGTGAGAAGAAAAAAGTCAACGAACATTTTCGATGTTAATCGAATCAACGTGTGTTGGACACTAATCGGTCTTTTGACCCTTTGATTGCATCATGTTTGATGTTCTACCAGTCATTTTTAATAGAAGAAAATAGTAATAATAATGATGATGATGATTATGGTGATGATGACGACAGCTAAGTATGATAATCTCTGAGCAATAATTGAATTTAGCTATATGTGTATATGTATATGTCGTCAGTACAGACCACGCCTAAAGGCTCTTCTACATCTGAATAAATCACTCGACTTTGACCTATTCGCATCATCTTTAGTATACATATATATTGCTCAATACACATTGAATTACTCCCCTTTCCTTTCTCATTTCTATAGTGTCAAGGATCTAACAAATATAGTAGTATGTGTTTGGACGTATGAAAAAGAGAGTCCCGAGAGCATCAATCATTTGTGTGACATATGAGAACAGTCGTTCCAATTGGATGAGTTTTTCTCTTTTCTACTTATAAACTGTAACAACTAGAAATATTGTATCTGGATTCGGTAAGGTCAATAGGAATGATAGAAAAGAAGAAATATGGCCCTGATGTAAGAGCTCTTTACGCTCATATACATGTAAAATTAGCATTTTCTCCTTCTAATTTCTTCTTACAGTCGAACGGAAGTCTGTCCTTCCTAATAAGGAACTTGATACTGATTGAGTACACAGCATTTATCTATCTATCTATGTGTATATATATATACATATATATATGTATTTATATTAGTGAAATCGATCTCTTTTTTTCTTCTATTCGCACGTCAATGAACACGTTGTATGATATCTCTTTATGTGTATGTTTTGTGTATTGTTGATAATACATTAACACACACACACACACACATATGCACTACTAAATTGTTAATGATCAAAGTGTGCATGTGAGTATTGAAGACAATAGAAGCTAGTGAAATGAAACACATCTATGCGCAAAGATTGCCTTCCGCAAGACTGACTTTAGTTTAAAAGAGTCGGCGCGTAGCAAACCTCAAGGCGTTCATTCTACACAACTACGACGACTACTACTACTACAGTCAGTCAATCAATCGAGCGAACGACAAAGGATTGTATTATGATGAGACAGCAATAATAATAACTTACAATACAATAGGTACAAAAGAGCGAAAAAAAAACCTCAGAGAATCATGTTTGTTGACTGAAGGTCATTTGACGCGTGCCAAAGAAACCTTAGTTAAAGTATTTATTGTGTGAAGATATTTATTATTAACATATGATAGAAAGAAAAACGTATGACACTGATCCGAAGTTAGACATTGGATCTGATTCAGTCTGATATTTCTTCATATTTCAATTTTCTATGTCATCGAAATGACATACCCATCAACTTACCTGTGGCTAATGTTCAAAATTCAATTAGTAGACTGAAGTAGCAAGGGAAATGCATCATCCTTTGAACATAACATATATATATGTGTGACTACGTAACATGTACTCATCATTGAACCATTAACGAGGCAACACTTTTTTTTATTCGATCGTGCATATTGCGATATTATTATCATCAAACGGAAAAAAAGAAGAAGAAGAAGAAGAAGAAGAAGAAACCGAACGAATGAACGACGATCGGTTGATCGAGCGAGGCGATCAATGTGCACAAAGAATATAAAGAGAAAAAAATATATATATAAATAAGAAAAAAAAACCGCCAACACAACAAGGCCACAAAAGAAAACTTCTTAATAATGACGAGTATACATACACACAAATACACCACTCTAAATTTCTGAAAAATGTTATACAAAAAGAAAAACGACAGAAAGTTGATCTTTCCTTGGTAAGAGTAAAAAAAACAATGTACTAAAAAAAAGAAAGAGAGAAAGAAAGTCGACAATTGTTTGTTGCTTAACACCAGACAGAATATGACAGAAAACAGAACATACAAGATATATTTTTTAAATATATCGAAGTAAATATGTATAAACAGCTGGTAATTCTGTTTGTCCATTTGAATTTAATTGTACATCATTTCGATGATTTGTTGCTGCTGCATAAATTGTAAATGTATAAACACCTTGTTTAGGTAATTTTAATGCAAATATAACATTAAAACCACCATTTGGTTTAATAGTCACATAGTCTGATGCATTTAAACGTTGATTTAAATTTGGTAATGGTGTTCGTGATGGAAGATCAGATGGTGTATGATGATAAATAAGATCAAACGAAAAATCAACCATTTTACGTATTTGAAATAATAATTCAAGTGTATTGATTGAACGTAATGTTATAGATGGATCCGGATGACTTATTGGACTCATACCAAATTGAGAAAGTAAATTTGTATTTCCGCCTACTCGAGGCATTGGTACTGAAGTATTAGCTCCTGAACCATTTGTATCTCGTGAAGATGATGAACCTTGGAAAGATATATATATATATATATTAGTTATTTAATTTTTATTGACATTTATAGGACGTGAATTTAGTATTTCTTTCTTTTCTACGAAAAACATTCGATAGTTTATCAATGAGATTTGACAGCGGGAAGAAAGTGTCATTCAAGGCAAGATACTATATCATCTTTCATTTTAATTATTTGTGATTGAGTATCTCGAATATGATTATTTTCACTGGAGGTTTAAGAAAAAACTAAATGTTATTTCCCTAGAGAAAAATCTAAATATGTTAGTGTAGTTTGGAATTCAATGAAACCATTTTAATCACTGTCTCGATATAAATATAGTAACTTTGAAATTTAGTTGAAACAACAAGAGAATTGTGACGGGCGGGAAATTGTTAAAATTAATAGAAAAAACAATAACCTATTCTTTCTTTCTTTCTTTCTTTGTAATGTAAAAGAATAAGTGTAAATCATTTTATGATCGATCAAATTCAGACATAAAACACTCCGTGACTGATGTACATTAGTCAAGCTATCTAAATCACTTTCTCTTTTCCTATTAATTTTAAGATATTGAAATGAATAAATAATATTAAATACACACGATTTATATCTTAAATTGCGAATATTTTTCTCGATATAAATATATTCAATAATTTAATTTGATTTTTATTATCTACGAAAGACGTAAATATCAATTAAATTCAAGTACTATCTAGCAAAAAATAATATTAATATAAAACTTACGCGGTGATAGACTACGTTCTGATTGATTGAAAGTTGAATTAGTTCGTGGTGATGTCATTCTTTGTTGTCCATTTGTTTTTCCACTATCAAATGAATAATCATGATATAAACTATTATTATTATTATTATTATTATTATTTGCTGTTGCTGCTGCTGCTGTAGTTGTTGGATCAACAGCAGGTGGTTTGGAATAATTAATAACATATTTGCAACAATGTGACATTGTTCGTTTTTCGGTTTGATATTCTGGATCACGTGCATATAAATCAATACCATATTGTCCATCGTGTGGTAATTGTATAATAAATGATATTATAAAATCAAATTCATCATATTCATATTTAACATATTTATCGAGAGTATTTGATGTTGCTGAATTTGATATGATACTATGATCATGATTGATCGATGGATATTGATTTGAACTTAATTTACCATGAAATTTAAGTTGTTTTGGACAACGAAATTTAATTGTTATTGGTAATTGATGTGTTTCAAAAATAGCTTGAAAATGAGTCAATGGACAAATATTAAAATGACGAATTGCTTTCGCCGGACCCCATTCACCTGATGCACAAGCTGGAAGTGGATGCTATTTAGAAAACATTTCAAGTTATGAATGAATATTCGAAAGAAATAAAAATTTACCATTCGTTGAATTAAATGTTTACATATTATACGATATTTACAAACACATTTTAATTTAAAACTTTGTCCAAATGGATTTGGATCAGGTTCCTACAAAGAGAAAATTTTTATGAACAAGCAATTCATTATAAAGATTTCAGATTGGACAAAACAGAAATAACTTTTACTTTAAAACTAATCTCCTTTTGTGCTTCTTAATAAATTTATGAAATCGAACATACTTCTGCAAATTATTAAATTTCATTAGTAATTACAAAATATAATAATGCCGCGTTCTACTTGAATAGAACGTTCTAAAAATCCATTATCATATAGAGTTTATTAACAAGAAAATATGAACTGTATTCCTATAATATTATTTTCTAACTATAAACTATTTTTACATGCTTAAATACATTGTATGGTGTTGATCAGCACTTTTCACGTCATACACATAAGGAGCTTTCTTATCTACGATAAGGTGCTTAGAAGTACTTATAAAACTAAAAGCGAGCATACGTACTTAAAGTTTACATGAATTCTCTAACTAGAGTTGACAAGATTCAAATTCAATTCGAACAAAATAATATATTCTATGTTTGATTTTTAACAAGAATTATGGGTTGTGTTCCTTTTCGAGAAACAGACATAACACACCAACTATTTTTTAAGGTTTCCCGACATATAAAAATACACAGAGTTTTCGGAATGACAAAGATTTAAAACAAGCAGAGTGTTAGAGTGGGTGTGGATGTGGATGTATAAGTCATTTTTCTCTCATACTACACACCATCACCAGATTTCGTGAAAATATTTTACATATTGTGGAGCATTTCGTTCCGATTTCCCTATATTTTTTAAAACTATAATTTCCTGACCAACATGTTTTACGGACTCCCGGTAAAAAAAAGTCAATTTCGAATATCTGGACAAATTATCAGGTGTTCGGGACACCTAGTACGTTATGTCTTTGTCCTTCCTTTTCGCCGAAAAACATTTTATCGAAAGGATTTTTCCCCTCACTCATACTTTTTCAACCGCTTCCAAGCGAAAAACTGTTTTTCGGCGAAGAGGATACATGCAGAATTATGATAATACTTATCGATTCTATCCTACATATATATATCAATGCTTTCATCTATTATTATTTATAAGAGAGAAAAAAAAAGCATTTGTTTATTTTTACCACAAGTGATGCAAAAACTTCAATAAAATAATCTGCTTCTTGTGGTACATGAATATTAAATGAAACTAAATCATCTTGAACTGTATGTAATACATAACGTTCAAGTTTAACACCTTGAAATTCACCTAAATCTTCTCCTTGTTCATTTGTAGTTGTATTTGCAAAACGTAAATGAAAATGGAATGCTAAACGATGTTTAAGTGAATCAGGCATACGTAATTTAATATCACATGCACCACGATTATCTGTTTGAATAACTGCATATTGTTGATTAACAAATGATAAATGATAATGAAAAAAAAGTGAACGAACAAATGGTAATTGTTCAAATTGTTGTAATGTTATTGGAGATTCAAGTAATTGCCATTCACTTTTATATGGAAAAAATTCCAAAATAAAATCTTCGGGATCAGGTAGAAAATAATGTTCATCATACTATAAGAAAAAATATATATATACATCGAAAATTTACTTATTTTGAATTTAACCTGATATTTTATTTTTTCTCTTGTTGGTTTTGGTGGTAAAACATCAATTTGTTTTTTATCTTTACTCATAACTAAATGTCTATGAAAATAAATTAATAGACATATCAAAATTACTAATAAAACATTTACCTAGCACCCCAATTACATTGAACAAATCTCCATTCACCATCAATTACAACAGCATTCCATGTATTGGTAAATTTTCCTTCACCAATTTGCATACCTGGTTCATAACCTACACTTTTTGAATGACCTTTTACATCAACACAATATATAGCAGCAAAACTAATTCAATAAAACTAAATTAAATAAATACATAAAATATCATATGTTTTTTTACCTGCATAAACGCATGAATAATGTATGATAAGTTTCAGTACCATATTTTATACCACGTAATAAACCCATTGGAGTATCAGCAGCAAGATTATTATGAAAATCAATTGCATTTAAATCTTTTACAGTAATCCACCGGAAAATAGCCCTAAATTATAAGAATATATATAAATGTATGTTTATATTTCGATTGTAGCTTATTCTCCAAACATGAAACAAAAAAAAACATAGTGGTGGCTGTAAAGCACATAGTAGCAAGAGAAAAAAATATGTATAGATATATATATAAAGGGGAAAAATGTCATTTCCATGCATGATTGTTTTTTTTTTTGTTCATACATACTTACACATAAACACTTAAAATGACTAAATTCAAAACTAGAATTTTATTCCTCTGTTAGTGGACAATGGAAAAGTGAAATTTTATAGATATTTACCTTGCTTTTTCTAAATCAGTTACTAAACCAAATGTTAATTGATCGACTAATTCTGTATATGATGTTTGATCACTTTCAGCAACAGCAATAGCTTGTTGATCGACATGTTCAAATATAGATGGATCGAGATAGAGATCACGTTTACGACGACGTGGAGGTTGAGGAGCTGGTGGTTGACGCATTTGAAGCATTGTAAATGATGTTACACGTTGATCATCAACACCATTTTCTGACTAAATTAAGATAAGGAACTATTAAAATAGATTAAAACTAAATAATTCAGATCGAAGTAATAACAAGCTGTTTGTCCTTTCTACTCTTATAAGGGTCAAGTTAAGTGGACTCCAAATTTGAAGTCTACCAATTTCAAGCTTTCGACAAACTGCGACTGGTAACTGTAGCTTTTTTTCTTGAGCTTCACTAGTTCACTCAGCACAGTCCAGAGTATCTATTAGAGCAATCAAAAACAGATGATTACAGTTTTCAGGCAGAGTTTTTCGCAAGGGGGAACAAACTGATTTCTATACTAAAAATCAAGTGGAAATCATAAGAAATCATGGGAAATCAAAAGGGTGTGGGTGTGGGTGTCAGATGAATACAGTATCTACAGGGACACGGACACCCACTCGGTCACACCCACATCCACACATATCCCCAATTGATTTCCATGCTAGAAATCACAAGAAATCAGCAGAAATCATGAGAAATCACGAAAATGAATTTAGAGATCAAGAAATCAGGAAATCAGTTTGTTCTCCCTCGGTTTTTCGCGAAAACTTAGACATCCGTAAACTCCGAATTTGAAGCACACTTCACTTAACCTCTTATAAGCAATCAAAGACGTTAAATTTAACTTATTTCATTTTATCAAATAATACAGCGTCTACGATCGAACAAATTTTGCATTACCCGGAGAAAATCCAATAAATGTATTATTAGCTTTGAATTTTGGGAACCTTCTCAATAAAATTATACTTTATCCCATAGTCGAAATCATTCTCCCATCGTATCTATAAACTGAATACTAGTATTTTTCCAGCCATGATACAAATCTTAATGTTTATATTCCCATGGAAATTTCGACAGGAAATAGTAATTGTATATATATATTTCAAAGCTATATTATATTTCTCTAATACCGGGGAATTGATTTATGGACTGAATAACTGATCATAGCTATTAACATTGTTATATATTTATCAAAAGAATACTCTAGACTAATATTGATTTTAATGTCGTCTTCTTCTTCTTTCTATTCGAATCGTTTCTTCTTTTAAAATAATACTATTTGCTTTTATTTTATCAAGGCAAATTAATTTTAAATTTCGAGAAATAACTTACGAGTGCAGCTAATTCTTTTTCTTGTATTAAAGTAATCATTTCTTTACTAAATTTCGAAACAAGTGAATGTGTTGTTTCTTGTTCTTTTTCCATTAATTGTTTACGAATAAGTTCACGTTTTTTTTCTCGTTTTAATGTCATATTTTGTTCAAGTTCAGCTTTTTCTTTTTTAAAACGAAATGTTAATTCCTATACAAAATAAATCATTTATAAAAAAACAAAAAAAGAAATTCAATTTTTTTTACTCGTTCAATATTTTGATCTCGTTTTTTTTGTAAATCATCTTCATATCTATCTGTAAGTAATTGTAATCTTTTTTCCCATTCATCTGTTACTTCACGTTCAAGTCTTTTTTCTTCTAATTGACGATCACTTTGAAATTTTTTAAATAATATATCTTCTTCTTCACGCTGTTTATCTTCTAGACTTTTTTGAGCACGACGTACTTCTTCACGACAATTTAAAACATCCTTTTAAAATATCAAAATTAGTTTTTTTTATTTTACTACATTCATCTATTCATACCGGTGGTAAAGCAGGAAATTTATGTATAGCGTTAATTTTTTCTCGACCATTTTGAAACATTTGTTGAGCTTTCATAGCATGGGCTATTGAGACTGATTGAGAATCAATATGTGCACTCTAATAAATATGAAAGAAGATGAAAATTTGATATTATTCAATTTATTATACTTTAAGACGATCATCAAGTTTTTGCATAACATTTAATTTTGGTGCTTTCATCACATTTCGTATATGAATATCATCAGTTGAAAACACACCTTTACCAGATCGTGGTACATGACTTTGACAATAAATTTCTTTATCACTTAAATCAATTGAATTGGTAAAATATGTTTTAAAATCTAATTGACGATCACATTTTAAACATTTAAAACATAATTTATGATAAAGTGAATCTTTAACTGGACCAATACGTTCGGTTACATAGACAAGCTGTTGACATCGACGACAACGATCGCGCGGTGATGTTAATGATGATGTTGATGATGCCGATGCTATTGTTGGTATTGTTGCTGTTTCTCCAGCAAGGTTAAATGATGCAGGAGATGTACTATGACTACTATTATTAGATGAATCTATACTTGCATTTGTGTTCATGATCTTAAAAAAAGAATAAAAAGATAAATACGTCAAAAAGTCAAAAAGTCGTCAAAAGAATAGTATGTGACGAGCACGCGCGCATTCACTAGACAATTCATTGTTCTCTCTTTTTCTCTCCCTTTTATTCACTAAACACAAAGCGCTATGCTCTTATTTACTTTGTCTCTGTGGCAGATTAGCCTCCCATTCGCTCTCTTTTTCCTTCTTTTTCTCATACATATAAAACTCATACAATCTCCACTAGTATGTCTCGTTTTTTTCTTCTATCGTCTCTCTGATTGTGGACCGACAGACCATCACAATAACAACAACAAAAACACCGCATTTTGTCTATATCTATTGAACTAGTAGACATACAGACTTTTCTTCTCTTTTTTTTGTCTTCTCAAAATGATGTTAATCGGTTTGGTGTTGACACGAAATGACGAAAAAAAAAGAAAGAGATGTCGTATAATAACAAAAATTATTCTGATGTCTTTATTAATTGTCCATAGTATGAAGGTTATCTTCGTCGAATTACTATTTACATGCATAACAAGAAGCAAAGAAAACATTCAAATGAACAAACTGAATGATGCAATAAAACCAGGGTCAAATTTTTTCTTTACTAAAAAGAAACTAAGGATTAGAAATCTGAGAAGAGACTTTTTTTTCAATTTCATTTCAATCTTTCGATTTTCTTTCTCACTAAAAATAATTAAAATCCAAACAAGAATAAACTTGTCTACTTTCTTTTTTTTCGGTACACATTTTTTAATAGAAATAAAAACTAACCAGTTTGCAGCACTTAAAAGTCTATATGTATAATAGGCGAACATTTAATGAAGCGAATATCTTAAATGTGGCGCACGATACAATAGCTTTTTTTTCTTACTTCCGATGTGTCTCTACAAAGAGAAAGAAACGATCAAAAAAAAAGAAGACGAAGAAAAAACAAAATAACACCTTTAAATGAAAGAAGAAAAAAAATTCCTATTAAATACAAATCTTTTTTTAACTATATGCATAAAATACATTTCGACATAGGATGTTGAATATCTATTGAAGTAATACAAAAAAATATTTTTAATGGGTTTGGCTGATTTTTTTACGACGTCACATAAAGGTGATATGTTGAAAAAAATATTTATTTTATTGGATTAATATTACATACATCATACAAAGATAGTCCAATCGTATTTTTTTCTCTCGTAAAATTATGTTTTATGATATAGGATTTCTTGACTACTGATATATTTTTCTCTCAGGAAAATTTAATAAAATAAAAAATCTTTTTTTCTTACTTATTCGAATGAAAAATTAAAAAGCAAAACCAAAGATTTGTCTTACGTTCTGTCCTTCATATAGTTGCTTCACCTTTGTCACATCAGTACACCTACTCTGCATACAAATCAAGAAGGAAGCAGCAGCATGCTTTGTAATACTGACAAGGTAAAATTATAATATAGTTCTGTTTTTTTTTGAAGAAATATACAGAACAGAAACAAGAAAAATATGAATTGTTAGGGTTTGGAATTATGTCAGCTATTTATTTGAATCAATACATTCGATTGTGAATACGAAAAAAAAAGAAGATTCTCAACTATTTGAAAGGCGTTAATTGACATACTGCTTTTGAAAAGGAAATATGTCCTAGGTAAGAAAAGCAATAGTGAGTGTAAATGTTAAAGGTTATCAGAATAGAAATCTAAAATGTATATTTACAATTGATAGACTTTCAAAGTTATTTGCTTTTCATTACCGAATCAGTCGAAACAAAAAAGTTAGAAGGTATTCGTCAATGGAAAATTATTCGAATAACAAAAGTTCATTTTATATATGGAGACAGCATGAAAGTTCACAGTAAAGATAACAATCGGACGAGAGAAAAAAAACGTTCGTCTCACAAATCAAGAAGTTAACACATGTAGAACATATATTTTTGCTCTATGAAAAACTTAGTCATTCGAAACGGCCTTTCCGTCAATTTATATATTGGTATTTATTATTTGTAATAAAGATGGCTATTTGATAAAAAAATCAAATGAATTCCATTAGTAGAAATTACCTAGAAAACAAACGAATCTATTACATACCCTTTATTTAATAACGAAGAAAAATTTACATTAATTTCATGTTTGGATAATCACAAAATGTCAAGTAAAACTATTTGAATGACTACTGTATGAAGGGTGTCCAAATCGAGGCTATCAATCCATAGTATACCAATTTTTGATTTTATAGATATGTCACAGCTTCATTACAGCTGTCGCTGGTTATCAATACTATTTCGTTCATTACATATATATATATAAAGAAAAAATTGTTATGGCATTGTCTAATGATAAACTTATACAATACTTTTTATTTCTATCAAAAGATAACATTTTACTGCATAGAAACTTCTTTTATTGTCTATTTGGATAGACATTAATGCTTAATAGTATATGATTTTATGACATTTTATGTTATAAATTCATAGATTTTGTCTATTAATATGACTTCCGAAAAGAAAGTTTCTTTAATCGTTTATTTTGTTAACATGTTTTTAATAATTAAGACTATAATGATGATTAGAAAGTAATCCGCATCTATAATTTTGTTTTCTATCTAGACCATTTACTAGTATTTCTAGTTATAATCATTCCTAAATGAACTACTGATTCTTATCTTTTACCTTTCACTTAGAAATTATATAAGCCTCAGATAAAAAATACGTTATATTTCTTGTTTAAATAGATAAATGAGTTGAATATGATTATATTAAAGAACGGAGTAATAATAATGGGCTACGTACCTGTTCGATCATAGAATGTGTGGTTATCTTCAAACAAAATATTTATTTTTAATAAATACATTGACAAATACCAGATGTTAAAAAACTATAGCTAATTATCACTATGAAAAATATTCTCATACCATATATATATTGAAGACTAGGTTTTAGGATTTAATTTTCTGTATGGAAGTTCAAATATTAGTTTATTTCCTTCGATAATTTCTTGCATGTTGGTTTTAACTGATAAAGTCCTTGTAAAACTTTCAGATTATATTATTAATAATGACTTTTTTTTATCTGTAATATTTTAATAAGATAAATTTCTCGTTACCAAGAATTATACTGCAAGATAAAGAATTTATTTGCTTGGTATTTACATGTATTCAAGATATTTTGATTAATATCAATTACCTATCAACATTCATATTGCCCATTTCTTATTGTTCTATCTTATGTCATAGTTTTTTGCTTCCAGTGAAACCAGAATGTAAAGAAAATAACAGATTGTAATATTCATCCATATATGAGAAGCTTATCAGTTGACAAAAAGTGAGGCAGACTGTGACATGATCTATTTTACATCAAATATGCTTATTGTATAATAATCATCAAATTTAGTCTAATGAGAAATTGATTCGAATGAATTTTTTACTTTTTGAAATAATACATAGATAATGAGTTGTTAACCAATAATAAGCAAACTATTATTATGTATTTGTTAATATAAATTTTTTAAAGAAAAATAATATCTTATTAAAAATTAATTAAGATAAACAAGATATATTCAATTATAATATATTTTTGTTATCTACTGCCATCTACATTTGTCTATTTCGTTCAATTGGCCACTGAACATTGTTCTTTGTACACAGTCCTTGTTTCTCATATCAGTATGCTTCCATCGAAAACTTCCATGAACTAATCATGTTTGATAAACTAATATCTCAAAATTATTTACTTCTTTTACTTAATATTGATCCTACACAATCATCTCCATTAGTTAATACAAATTTATTAAATATTCGTAATGTTTATTCTTCATTTATTACAATAAATCGTGAAGCACATGTTTGGTATCAAGAAGTCTATCATACTCTTGAGAAAATTCAATTTGGTGGTTCACTTGGTAGTAATGGTCTTTTAATAAAAGGTTCAAAAAAATCTTTAAATATATTAAAACGTATTTATTGTCAACGTTTATTACAAGCACCATATGGTTTTATTATTTCAGACCTTGGTAAGAGTTTTTCTTTCGTTTTTCGATCGTATAACAAAAAAAGACAGATAAGAAGAAGTATTATATAACTACAAACAGAAAAAAAACAGTGAAATGATAATTGTGAATATTGTCTGTAGATTTCTTGTGTAAATAATTTAATATCATTTTGATTACGTAATCGATTAAAATTTAAATCTTGTATAAGTATTCCTGAATTAAAATAATAGCAAACACCTAATATAAAATAAAATAATATAGCCCATATACTAATTATACTAAAAAGAATTAATATCGATGAAGAGATAAAATATTGAACGATGGGTAATTCAGGTTTTGAAAGAACATTCGTTGTTTGAAGAATACTTAAGATTGATTTTGATATATAACTATTACGTTTTTCGACAATCATTCCTATCTAAAAATTAAGAACAAAACGATATTGAGTTTACTCAAAATATCTTACATTTGTTTGATCATGAAAAACAATCGATAGAATGACTAATGGAAAATTTCTATTGGAATGATAATTAAATATGAATAATGCGCTTAATCCTCTTATTTTTGTCTTTCTAGTTGAATTGAGTAATATTCATGTGAAAAAACAAGAACGTGATCCACTTATATCATTACCTAATGTATTATGTTTGATAATTAATGATATTAATCGACGTAGTAATGGTTATGGTGCATCGATGGATGAAATTAAGACAACATTAAAATTGCAATATCCGGAATTTCCATTACCAACTGATGATATACTTTATAGTACAATTGGTACATTAATTCAAGATAAAATTTTACTTCTTAAAAGTAAGACATTCGTTTTAAAAGAATTAGTTTTATATAAGGAATATTTATTTAGATGGTGGTTATATAACATTACCTTGTGAACAAGCCAAACAAGTTAAAACACAATTTATAACAAAAGATCACAAACTTTATTCAAGTAAAATTTGTTAATTAAAAATTTTGTCGAAATATTCGTTGTTTTTCTAATCTAGATGAACCTAAATCTATATTTTCACGTTTAATACACGGTTTTCGCCGTCGTGATCAGAATCATGCACCACCATTTGCTTTCAATGCTCAATTACTCTCGTCTCCTAATTCTAATCCTCATTATGAAAATCCACGTGTTGTTACTGATTATGGTATGATTGAACCAAATACACAATTTCGTGCATCATCACGTTCACATCCTCATACAATGCGTCGTGCATCACTACGTACACAGTCAACAGATACTCGTCAACATCATCAACATCATCATCATCCACAACAACAACAACAACAGCAGCAACCACAACAAATTCTTCCAACTCCATCGTCATCCATACAAATGCGTCGTCCTCGACCACGTTCATTTAGTTTTGATGAACAATTATCAATAATTGATGATGATGATGAATCAGTTGCACATGATATGCCATTTAGTGTAGCACCAGTTCGTCAATTTCAGCAACAACAACAACAGCAGCAGCAACAAATTCAACCTCAACATCGTCGTTTAAATACATCAAAAGTTAGTTCACGTTGTCGAGCTCGTCGTCGTCGATCAAGATCCTTAACAAAACGAACAAATAATCGACCAACAAATTCCCAACAACAACATGAATGGTTACATACAACTGATAATCATCCAGGTTCATCATCAAGCGAAGAAATCGAAGATGATGATGAAGAAGATGAAGATGTAGAAACAGAAGCACATTTTTCTCCACGTTCAACATCAACAGCAGCAAATCGGCCACGAAATCGTAAACCATTACTTCATGCATCAGATTTTGATCGACGTTTATGTGAAGCAACAACAACAGCCACAACAATAGTACAAGTAAATGAACGTGAAAATTCTTCTCCAATCAATACAGATAATATTCAACATCATACAAGTCCTGTTTCTCAACCATCAACTGAACCTGATGAAATCAATTTAATTGTTTATAGTACGAATAATAATGATTTATTAAATACTACAATAATAAGTCGAAAAAGTGATACAAATACATCTTTAAAAAAACTATCAACTCATGAAAAACTTATTGCAATTCGTTATGGTTCACCTGATTCAGGTATAAGTGGAAAAACTTAATTGATTTATCGGAAAATTTTCTTTTCTTCTTCTTTTTTTTTTGTTATTGTATATTCGATTAAATTATATATGAAGTTTACTTCTCAGGAAATCAACTTGTTATTCTTCATTTTTTTTGTTTGATAATAATTATAATAAAAAATCTAACCTGTTTTTCTTGTTCTTCCTGGACATGTAGCTTTTGCTACACAAAATTACATATTCTTCTTCTTTTTTATGTTTATGCTACTTTCAGGTTTGAGTTTTTATCTATGCAATGCCCAACGACTATTTCACTTAATGATTTACATATTATTGACAACGCTAATAATATCGTTCGTTGGCATAGAATGTCTCAATGTCCAATTTGTTTGCAACCGATACCCTATGGTATGTAGAAAATATTTAACACGGAAGAATTCTATTTCAATTTTTAGACGAACGACGAGTATTAGGAGGCAAAGTTTTACATAGCGGTTGCACCGTTTGTGTTGTATGTCATAAATCAATTGGTGAAGGAGCTTTTGAGCAGGTTTGTTCTATGAAAAGAATAGATTTAATTTTCTATATTTTTTAATATTTAGGAGAATGATAATATTTTTTGTATCAATTGTTATAATGATGTAAATAAATCAAAATTAGAAACTTCTTCCATAGATACAATCGATAATTCTTCTAAAAATGATGAAATACTAATTAATAGTGAGTCGTCTATAGATTCAGCTGCTCGTTATGGATCAATAAAGTAAGTATTTTTCTTATATCATACTACTTTTCATTATTTATTATAATTGAAATAGATCATTTATTGAACGAGTATATTTATATAATGAATACAATGAAAAAAAGACATCGCATTTAACTGTCACTCAGGTATATTATTCTTATTAATTATCATATCGATATTAATTTCGTTTTTTTATTAGACTGATGGTAAAATACGTATATCCGGTATGCTTCGTATTTATTGGAATATTAATACACCGATTAAACTTAAATCTGGTCAATCGATACCACTCGGTAATTATATATATATTTTTGTTTTTCATTTCTTAAAATTATTCTGTTGAATAGGTTTATATCCGAAATCATTGGGTATTTATGATATGAATGAAGATAAAATGAATAATGAGAATGGTAATGATCAACAATTATCAAAAGTAAATCAAAAATTCAATAATATCGTAGATTACAAACTCAAAAATATATAAATAGGATAATAATTGATGACTAACAATTCTTTTATTCTTCTTATAATTGCAATTTCTATGAGTATCTCTATTCAACATTGAAATAATTATAGAATCTATTATTAGCTATAAATACTTTCTACACATAGAAACAGTTTTGCATGAAGTACGAGAAAACATTAGCAATCGTCTACTAGTTCGAATTAATCACAACTAGACATGTAGCGAACCCGAACGTTCGGGTGGTTTGGACCGAACTCTAACAATTTAAGCATCGAAATGATTTTTCTGACATGTGTGGAAGCATAATTTCTCTTAATATGTCTCCATATATATATCAGAAAAATCATTTAGATGCTTAATTCGTTAGAGTTCGGTCCAAACCGCCCCGAACTCAGTGATTTATCTAGAGGGATGGCAAGGGTGGCAGCGCCCTCCCAGAGATCGATTTTGCCCTCCTGAAAATTGCAATTTTTGTGCTTATACTGTGTATTTTCCTTCCAGAAATTAGATTTTCGCTCTCCCGGAAATCGCTATCGCACTCTCGGAAAGAAAAACCTAGATAAAACACTGTCCGAACTCGAACTAAGTTCGGGTTCGGTTACATGCCTAATCACAACTATAATATTGATTGGTTTTCTATCAGAATTTAATTACTACTTCAAAAATATGAATTTTTTTAAACTCCTAATTAGAATTTGTTGATTCCATAATTTATATTTTAGAATTTTGATTCCGTCTCTAAACGTTTATGTTATGATGATACTATTCTAACAAAATTATCTTTATCCGATGATAATGATCCAAATCAGATAGGAAATCTACGACGTGTTCAAACAATTCGTGTTTCATCTAATCAACGTAAACCATTACGTATGGCATTACCAACATTTCTTCAATCATCAAATGACGATGATGAAGTAAATACTTTTTTTTTCGATATTTAAAAATCAAACATTTTTGTTTTTCATCTAGGCTCGTTCATTTATTCCAGCTAAAGACAGTATGACAACAGTGTATATCGATAGTGAAACAACAGTTCATGAAACAATATCACTTTTATTTTCTAAACATTTTATTGAAGAATTAAATTCGAATTTATTTACATTATATAAAGTTGAACAACGTAATGGTAATTGTATTGAAATGAGTGATGATGATTATCCACTTATATTACGTATATTAGCTGGTCCATTTGAAAATGATATATTATTTTATTTAATGGAACATGGAAAATCTAAAACTGTTCCATTAGAAGTATCAAATTATCTTGTATTACCTGATGTTATGTTACGAGCATTTATTGATAAATTTTCTTATGAAGAAATTGAACATATACATATGATTAAAAGAAAATATTTAGCATATAAACAATTATTATTAAGACAATTTGAAATAGTTATAAGTCAATCATAATCAACGAAAAAAACCCCTATATAACAATGAATTTTTTTTCCATAATAAATATCAGATAGTCATGCATGTTGCATTTTTTTTTAGATTTCGTTTTCTTTTCTAATGGCAGATAAGCCAGATCAGAATGATGATATACTCGATGGAATTTATCCTCGAATGAAGTATGAGAATGTTTTATTTTGTTAAATATAAAGAAATTCATGTTTTTTTAGTATTTTACAAGCGGAAAAAATTGGTTTTACAGATATTGATGAATATTTTATGGGACATGTCAAACGTGGTACAGCTATTATTATCAATAATAGAGATTTTCATCCAAATACAGGTTAGAATTCATATTTTAATATCGAATAGACAATAGAGGTCGAGAACTAAGCGAATAATTCGAATCGAATCGATTACGAATGAAGGCGTCAATATTCGTTTCATTCATTAAATAATATAAGGTCAGACGAATAATTGACACATGCTCCGTCATAGATTAATAAAGGCAGAGTTTATGTGGATAGATAAAATATTAAATAATGATTCTGTATGGTAGAAATCGATAGATAGGAGTCTGTTGGAAAAAAGTACATTAACTTGTAACAGTCGAATCGAATCGAACCCGAATAAACATTTCGTTTCGGTCTTTGGTAGACAAAACTAATTTAATTATAATATCTTTATATTTCAAAATATTTAAATTACCTGCTGACTAATTAATTAGTTTTCTCAATAGCATTTATCTAAGAATGATAAAAAACATGTCTGGTGATACGTTTGTTGAACACGATTGTCAATACTCATCCGTACGAAGATAATTAGTTCCATGACGAATATCAATTGTTATGTATTATATATTTTCGATATTCATTAGCGTAGATGAACTTGAAGATAATCTAATATTTTTTATCATTATAAATGAAATGAATCATATTTAGGATTAAATACACGTGATGGAACAAATATGGATGCTAGCCGATTAGATATGACTCTTTCTGATCTTGGTTTTGATACAAAAGTATATCATAATCGAACAGCATTACAAATATTAACAATTGTTGAACAAGGTATGGAAAAAACAAGTTTTGAAATTCAAATTCTATATCTCAAGATATTGTTTAGAAGCCAAAGCAGATCATTCAGAATGTGATGCTTTTATATTTGTTTTATTATCACATGGAGATGAACGAGATATTGTCTATGGTTTCGACCAACCACTTAATATAAGTGCTTTAACCGAACCATTTAAACGATCAGCTAATACACTTCTTGGAAAACCAAAACTTTTTATTTTTCAAGTTAGTAAAGACATATTTATATCTACGTAGGAATATAATACTTTTTTCATTTATAGGCATGTCGTGGTCAAAAAGTTATGACATCTCATCAAAAGTTACCCCAAAAAGATAATAATGAAATGCTTGGTATTACATCACATATACCCGCTGAAGCTGATTTTTTATTAGTTTATTCAACTATACCCGGTAATATTTTGTTGGAATTCCTATTAAAAAATATTAATATTTCATTTTTCTAGGTTATTATGCATGGCGTAATTCAATGAAAGGTTCATGGTTTATTCAAGCACTATGCGATATGTTAAATAAACATAGTCATGAATGGGATTTTTTAAGAATTTTAACTAAAGTTAATCGCCGTGTTGCAATGGATTATCATTCAAATTGTTCGGATCCTTATATGAATCAACGTCAACAAATTCCTGTTTTTGTTTCAACATTAACAAAAGATCTTAAATTATTTTCGAAATTCAAATAATTTTTGTATATTAATTATGTCAGATACACTAAAAATTCAACTAAAATTTATTCGAAATCTTCCTTTTTCTTCTTCTTCTGTTGTGAATATATATATATAAATAAAATTCATCTAAGTCATTTTTGATACACTAAATGTTGGTAGAATAAAAATAATTCCGATGAAAGAAGCAATGATAATTATGATAAAAAACCAACAACATAAACATTCACTAATACGTGCTTGTTTATGCCATTGATATCGTTGATAATCTTCAAATTTTAATGATTCTTCACGTTCAATTAATTGTTTAATTAACAAATCTGTTCCTCCTTTATTATCAATACCATTTGAATGTAAACCATGTGTTATTAATTTCACACGTGATAGACGTGCTGGTTGTGCATCATTATTTTCTTTTTTACGTAACCAATTTGATATAAAATGTATTCCACCATAATAAATCGAATGTATAATATGATCAAAAAATAATGATAAAATTTCAATTAAAAATATTAATGATAAATATCGTATTATTAATGGTGTATGTGATAATTGTTCAGTTGAAATTTTTTTATCAAGATATATAATAAACATTAATGTTGCTAAAATATGTAATAAACCAATAATTAAACGTTGATAAGATTCAATAGATGAAAAATAGAAAATAAATATAAACACAGAAAAAAATAATGTTGGCAAAATTGTTGTATAAATATGTGATTCACGACGACGTTGAATTAATATATAGATATTTAAATGATCTAAGTTTCCATTTAGAGTTTTTGGTTTTATACCAAGTGTTTGAATAAACCAACCACGTGAAAGAATTGGTTTTATTGTTTGATTATTTTCTTGATATATGAGTGTTAGATTTTCAGTGGAATGTTTTTCTATATCATTAAATAAAATTTTCCATAAATTGAATGAACGTGGTAAATGAGTATTGATTTTCGAAATATTATGTTCTTGATATTGTAATTTTAATTTTTGTTCTTGATTATACATATTTATACGTAGATATTGACGATCAAATGGATAATATGTTAAATCAATGGGTGATGTTACTATAAATAAACCACGACGTATCCATTGAACAAGACCATTACGATGGACTTTAGCTGATTCATGTTCAATATCAAATGATACTGTATCATTATCAAATAAATGAATATCAGGTAACCAAAGAGATTGTAGAATTGTTTTAGTTAATATAATTTCATCAATATCATAATAACGATTATGTGTATCATTAGAATTCCAATGAAGAAGATCAAATTGATAATCAAGTTGTATCATTGCTCGAAAATGATATTCATTTATTGAACTATCAATTTTAATTATATCTTGAATTGAAAATTGAATATCAAATGGTAATATTAATTGATTATCACGAAATTGTCGAGCAGCTAATCGATATCTAAAGTAAAATTCTTATAAATCTTAAATCTATTATATTGATAAAATACCTTCCAACAACTTCCGTAAGTAATTCATGTTTAGGATCAATCGTTGTTCCAGTTAGATCAATGTCAGCTTGAATAGATATAATCATAATCATCATGAATATATTTAGTTGAATCATTGTTGAATGACTTTTGTTATTGAATTGTAATCGGTATGGAGGCGCGACATATGCGAATGATTAATATTGACTTAGGGATCGAACAAAAACGTGAAAGACGCCATTGTCCACACCTACATTGACACATATGTATGAACGAAAAAGAGTAAATTAATTGATGTTCAAAATGGGCAAACATTGAAGAGACACGAATATTTGATGTGTCGTCTTATATTGACTTTTGTTCGTTCAAATGAATTTAAGAAAAAACGAAAATAATTATAAATATTCTATTTATGTATATGTATGTATATATATATTTGTAGAAAAAGAGAAATAATGTCACACGAAAGACTCAATGGGCTCGAACAAAAAATAATAAAACCGGATTTTAAGTAAAAACAAACAAACAAATAAAAATATAATGTTCACTCAATTTTTTGAAAATGTTGCCGATTTTTTTCAACATCATTAATCCAGTTTCTTATAACTTGTTCTTTTTCTTGTGACATTAACTCATTTTCTTCAATATATTTTTTAACATTTGTATATGCATATGATATATTTGGATCACGAGATTCATAGGTTTGAGCTGATGCATGTCGTTCTCCTGATTTATATGCTGCTGTTGTTGCTGTTGCTGTTGTTGTTGCTGTTTGTCCACCTGATGTACGACGATATTTTACTTGTGGTACAATTTGTTCTTTCGATGTTGTACGTGGTACATCGAAATGTGAAAAATCCATTCGATCATTATTTATATCATTAATATGAAAATCTTGTGTTGAATTATAATGACCTTGTTGATTTACTCCCGTAGCAGGAACATGAAATGATTTGGATTTATTTGATGATAATGGTTTTCTATTTGTTGCTAAATCTAATGTTGAATCATATAAACGATGTGTATTAGCATATGAATTTATTTGATGATTACTTCCATCTAATATACTACTTGCATACATATCTTTATCATTAATTTCATGATATGTTGTTTTAGAATTAACATAATTTCTTTGTTTGGAAGAAACTTGTCGTGATCGAATACCATGATGAAGATATTGTGGACGATCAGTTTCTTTTCGCATAGACGTAGAATAATCAGTTGCTCCTGGTGATTTATCTAAGAAACTATTTGTATGACGACGTCTTATTGCATGATAAGGTTTTGCTGGAGATGCTAAAAGTACATCTGCATTATTCATATCATCTCGTGGATGTTGTTGTTGTAAGGGTGATGGAATTTGAAGCATTGATCTACCAGTTGGAGCCGCTGTATTTTCATGTGATGTTCCATTACTTAAACGTTGTGATAATGCTGCTAATTTATTTTTTATTGGACTATTTGAACGTATATGTTGATGAGAAGCATTTGCATTATTTTGATGTTCATTCCATACACAATCAGTTGATCGATAAACAGCTATAAAAAGAAAACAACAATAATAGATACAAAAAAAAATAATATATCGTTATTTTTTTAATTTTTCTCTTCTCTTAAGGTATGTTATTTTTTGTCTAGCACACTTTACGAACATGCTTTTTCATTTTAATGAAAGTAAAAGAATAAATATCTAGAGTATTAATAAGTTTATTTATAAAAAGAAACTTGCTATTACTATTGAAAATGTTATGTTTAACTCACTTTTTGTTGCAGGGTCAATTTGTGCAGGAGATCCAATTTGAATAATTGATGGTGAACGAATAAAAGATGAAACTGATACAAAAGGTGACGCAACAATAGGAGCTGCTGTTGATGATGTCGATGTTACATATTTGTTTCCGTTTGATGGTATTAATCGACTACTTCTCATTGGATTTCGTCGTTGTTGATCTATTGATTGTTGTCGTCGAATATGTTGTTGTTTCGAAGCCAAAGGAGTTTCACTTGTTCCACTAGCATTAACACCATGTAAATCTTCCAGCGAAGACCTCGAATGATTATTTATTGGAGGTAATGTATTGTTCATAGAAGATAATTTACTATGTAGATAAGAAAAAAACGAATAATCGACAAACGCATATTTTCAACAATATTAATAAATTATAGACACAAATGTGACAATTTATTCCTTTCGGTCATGCTTCTTTTTTATTTTGAAATAAGAAGCCTTTCAGTTCTTTTTTTTTATTTTATTTTATTTTATATAGAGACATATTCAATCAATTGTGCTATATAATATAGAACTTTCATACTGATAATATACGATAGAAATATTCTATACTTACAGCATATTTATTTTATATTTTTTTGTGTTAGTAATAAAATAATAATAATAATAATAATAATAATATTCAGCAAATCACTAGTAGATATATTATGAGCAAAATATAAACATGAAATAGTTCTCCTTATAGTAAGTGTATTGATGAAAAAAAAGTGAAAAGAAAATAGAAAGACGAAAGAAAAAGAAAGAAATCAAACGAAAATTTTAAACAATACTTATTGAAAAGTACTGTGTTATTTCTAGTGTCGTTTGCTCTTTTTTCATTATTGAATAATAGAAAAAAAGCAATGACGACAAGAAAAGAACACCGACGAGCCGTGATGTGTTCTTCTCTCGTTTATTCTTCTGTCCTTCCATTCTTCTTTTTTTTTTATTTTTTTGAAATAATCAAAACGACTCTCCTCGTTCGCTCAAATATGCACTCACTATTAGATTGTCATTCATTCTCTACTTCTCCTTGTAAATTTTTTTTTTGCCTTTTTACATTTAGATAATAATATGTATTATATATATATATACCTAGACGTAAACACATTTTTTACTTTATTTAATTAAACCAATGACATAGACAATGAAAAAAAAGATTCTGTCAGACAGATATTCAATATACAACATGTCTAAAGACAAAAAGATATGAGAAGAATGTAAAATATAACAAAAGTTTTATGATTATCAAATAAAGTTACACACACTTAACCTTACAGCCTTTAATCAAAAATACATACCCTATGACAGGACTATAATTGATGAACATATATATTTTTATGTATTAGACGACAACAAAACACTTTAACGAATTACTGTATTGTATGTTGTAATATTTGTGTATGTATGTATGTATATAGAAAAAAAAACACGAGTCTGATTGTTTCGTGTCAATTGTCTTCTTCCTATAGAAGTCAACACTCAATATATAACATCAAACAAATGATTACAGCTGTCTACATATGATTATTTAGATTAGTTTATTTAAAATAGTGCATTGTCAACGTTACTTCGATATGTTTGACTGATTTCAACAAAAAAATAATACGTTAAACAAGAATCCACAAAACAAAAATAAATATAATTAACTAAAATCAAGAGAGAATTCTGATGAAAAACAGACATATTTCTTTTTTTCGTTTTAATTCAATATATCTATCGGTCAAGTATATTAATAAAAGAAAAAAAAAATCTTTTGAAATTATTAATTATTTTCATTGTTAGAACACATCGTTTTTCTTTTCAAAATCATTTTTGCATAAGAAAATAACTGAACTTTAAAGAACAGGTGATGAAAATTAATTGTTTATATTGAATATGAATGAAGAAAGGGTAAGAGAAAAAAAAACGCTTTTCATTATCTTGTCATAAAAAGAAAAGTTAATTTAATTTTATTCTGAAATGCTTGAAGTCTTCCTTCAACGGCACACGTAATGAGAATATTTTTTAGTGCAAAAAGAAGATTTCTAAAGTTCTTTTAGTATTAATTGTTCAGAATAGACTAGACATTAAATTTTCAGAACATATGATTGTTAATAATAGTTCACTATCGGTGGTTATGTTTTGATATTAAAAAGTAAAAATATTTTTAGACGTAACAGGAATTGCTATTAAACGTAAAACATCGTATTGTTATTAAAAAAGTATGACATGTACTGCATGATTTTTATAGAAATGTTATTGAATCGGAAAAGACTTTTCTTGCTTGTTAATATTGATGTGACAGATGGAAAATATCATAAAAGATATTTTACTTATTGATTTGATGCAAGTTATTCGGTTTGGGTTACACTTTGAAAATTAAACTATTCATACTTTAATTTAATGTCAAGAAGAAGTTATAGAGAACATCTGTTAAAAGATTTTACAAAGCAAGAAAAATTTTATGTTAGATTTTTTTTTAATTATATTACTCGAATAAATGTATTTATTCTTGAAATCATATGAATCAATGATATTGTAGTGAAGAAGACTATTCAATTCTAAAATAACATATTTTCATAGAGAAATAAATATTGATTTTACAAATATGTTAAGAGATAGAAGTAATTGGTTAGTAAATAATTTGAGAATAGTCAATGGCTTAATCATAATATTAAACGGGCTCGATTTTCATCGGTATTGTTGTTACTATTTATAAACTAGATTATATATATAGTATTGTTAACACCTGACTTTTCTACATGGCAGGTAAAATTACGAATGGCCCTAAGTTACGACGTCCCTTAAATGAGACAGTGGTGCGAAGAATCTCCGTACTTGCTAAAAAGAAAATTAACAACTATTATGAATAGACAAAGTCGATACCTCGGTCATATTATGAGAAATGACAAATATAGCAGGAGAAAGAAGACCCGATCGAAGAGCAACATCATGGCTGAAGAACATCTCACAATGGACCAATCTATCGAGTGAAAAACTATTGCACAGTGCTTTAGACCGAAATACTTTTAGAACACGGGTCGCAAACATTCAGTAATGAATATGCACAAGAAGAAGAAGCAACTGACTAAATATTTTAAATCGAGGAAAAGAAAAAGATATACATGCTAGCTATGTACAATAGTAAAACAAAACTGAACCGCACTATGATATTAAATATTTTTGAGAAAGTACGAAGTATTTTGTCTATTCTCACGTATTAACACATGAATTTTAAATTGTAAAATATATTTTTATTGAAAAAAGAATGCAGTTGTACTGCTCTTGTATATAATATATATTCAGATAAACATGCATAAGACTATTCGTTATAGTTGTTTCGTTTTATTCAAAATCACCTGCAATATCTCTATTATAACAATCTGATAGATGTTGAAGATAAGCTGTTTCATCATCGCCTGGATATTTTCGAGTACAATTTGGACATTCATATGACTGTGGTTCAGTATTAGCCATTGGTGAATATAAACATTTTTCAATATGTTCATACATGTCTGCATCGCTGCATGTTAATTCAAATTCATGATTACAAATAGGACATTTTTTTGGTTCAATAACAACAGCAGGTGGTGATGGTGGTGGTAATGGAATATCGATTGGTATATGTGGTTCTTCATTGTTAACTTGTTGATTACTCGAATCTTCAATTTGTGGTGGTGGTGGTGGTGGTGGTGGTGGATTATCACGTATTTGATTTAATGATGTTAAAGTCAAAGTAGCCATTGAACTGGTAGGTGATATACCAGGTGAATGATTTTCAAGTATTGTTTCATGTGATGTAGTAGTAATAGTTGGTTCTTGTTGTCCAGTTATATTATGAATTTTTTTTAAAAGATTACTAATCAAGTTAGTATTTGTAGTTGTTAATGTTTGTCTATCAGCTACTGTATCTTTAGAATTATCAATAGAAACATCAGTTGTATTGAGGCTTGTTGAAGCTGTTGCTGTAAATGAAAATAATTATAAACATCTCAAAAACAGAAATTCAATTATTTACCTGTTTGAGATACTAAACTAACAATTTCATTAATTTGGTTTTTTTGTGATTGAATAAGTTCATGAAGTTTTTTTGCATCATCTTCAATTTCAGTCCATTGTTCATAATCCTTAGCTTTATCTAAAATAATAATATTAAAATATTTCAGCAATTAACTAATTAATTATTCTTACTTTCTTCATGAGTTGTGCCAAACATTGAAGAAGTTCTACTATGATCGTTATAGATCAATTGATCGTGTGTTGTTGTATATAACATTTTACGTAATTGAGAAATTTCAGTTCTTAATTGTTCCAGTTTTTCTTCATTTTCAATATGTTGTTTATCATGTAAACAAGCTATTTCAGACATAATTTGATCT
>CAJNOI010000008.1:836010-1065618 GCA_905250115.1 Adineta steineri | reverse complement strand
TTTATACATACATTGTTAGTTAATGAACCATGATAATAATTTATACGACGAGATAATGCGGGTTTTGATCGAGCTGCCGCTATAGAAAAATATTTTCTCTTAACTTAATTTTGAATAGAGATGAATGTAATTATTTTACCTAGTTTTTCAATACATTCACTTCCATTATGTTTAATAGCTAAATCATATGGTGTTTCGCTATTTTCTGTTAATGGGCGTAATGGTGAATCATGAGCTATTAAAGTCTATATAAATGAAAACTAAATGATTATTAAATACTTCTTAGCCATTTAATTACTGCAATGGTCTCAACATTATTACAAGCAGCAGCACAATGAATTGGTGCATATAAATTAAAAGGATTTCTTGCATCAACATCTGCTTGAGCACGATTAACAAGTATATCAACAACGGTTGGGCAATTACCAAGTGCTGCTTGCTAAAGAAAATAAAACGAAAGATTCTTATTAGACTAAGATATATGATTTACATGTAATGATGTCCATCCTAATTTATTCACGAATTTCCAACTAGCCCCAGCTTTTAATAGTTCTTTAACAACATCATCTCTTCCAAAAAAACATGCTTCATGTAATGGTGTATTTCCTAGAAATAATAAAACTAAAAATCAATGAAATTAGTTTATATAAACCTTCTTCATTTTTGCAATGTATATCCGGACAATCGTGATCATTAAGAATCTGAGAAACAACATCTTTTTGACCTTCGGAAGCCGCTTGATGAAGAGCAGTTGTTATACCACGTCGTTGAGCAAATGCAGGTAATGAATGACCACGAAGAGGTATTGTTAATGGACAACGTAAATGACGAACACCATCTGTTTGATAATATTCAAGTAATCCATCTAATGCTAAAAGAAATCAAAACGAAAAAAAATTAGTTTACTAAGTTAATATTCAAATAAACTATACAATAAAATACTGAATCAGTTTTTTCATCAAGAAATGTCCCATTTCCTGCATGATGTGCACGATAATGATAACATTGTCCATCTTTAATTAATGATAGAATAAATTTATTTTCATCACGTGTTGATTGACGAAGCATATAAATTCCATTTTTTTGTTTACCTAAATAAATAATATTTAGCAAATTGAATTTTAAGAAAAATCTTCATATACTTGATGAATACGATTCACGTAATAATTTTTCACTATCTTCTCGATCGCATGTTTTAAAAAAACAAGTAATTGGAGTATAATCACGGGCTGGTTGATGAACTATATCACGATCACTTTTACTACCAGAAAGACTTAATTTATCTGAAATATATTAAAGAAATGAACAAAAATTATTATTTGCTTTTTTTTATAAATTTTACCTTTATTTGAAAGTTCAGATATTGTACTTTTTGCTGCCATATAAAAAACAAATTAACAAAAGAAAAGAAACTTATCTAAAAACAAAAAATACGACTATTTATGATTGAGATAAATATAATTGAAGTTTGACTTTATAATATTTGTCAACAAAAAAATATAAGATAGAAAATATTTACTTTAAAAGATTGCTACTGGATTATTTTATAAGTTTGGTTGTTAATGATTGATAACATCGTGTACGATATTCGAACATTAAAGTCATGCTCGGAAAGTAAATGACGTGACATTGTATGTTAATACGATGATACAAAAATAATTGGAAATAAATGAATATGGAGAAAAAACAGAACGATTGGCCTTGCATTCGCTCGCATAAATATACACCTGTCAAAGGTAGATGTCCTCCTTTTATTGTCGAATAAAGAAAAAACGGGTTTATAAATATGTATATAATTATTTTCTTTTATAGTTTGTATTATACAACATTGTACTGACCATCATTGCTCTCGATATAAACAACAAGTCAATCCTAATGATTCATTATTCAACATGTATCTTATTGTTATTGTATTTATTAAAATTCGAAAGACTATGCTAATAAGTCATAACTGTATACTTGGAGTAATGAGCCCAACAGTTCAAATAATAGTACTGAAACACTGTTTGAATTTCGTATTGATTCTTTAGAAATCAATTTTCCATTTCCTATCGTATTTGATAGTATGAAAATTATAAAAAGAATTAATTGAATGATGTTGAGAAATAATAGTGCGTTTCATCAAAGAAACAATAGACGTCATGAATATGTATATGCATCTAATGCCATTCTATTTCCTTTCGATTTTCAAGAGTATTAGATAAGCTACTTGCTTTGTCATGAACTCACTTTTTTAATAAAACAAACGCACTTAGTATTATTTCACTTGAGCTGAAGAAGACGAGGAGTATCACATATACGGCTTAGATACTTGAAAGACATGTATCAGCTGTAACAAGAATATACTTGAAATGTTCTGATACATTTCAATGACAAATTTATTGAGAGAAAAAAGGTTTGTTGAATAACAATATTTTAACAGTAAAGGATATATTATAAGAAGAATTTATAGTTAAACTATTATTATTAATTAGTTATAAAACTTTATGAAGATTTCATGCAACTTTGATGTATGACGTATGTATATTCTCGTGAGAAATAGATTGGCTGGTTTAAAATAAGTACTGCATTGAAACTATCAATAAGCATTCTTGAAAAAGTCTATAAATATTAATACTCATTATCTCACTGCTTATACATGATCTGCATCGCTTTACTAATTGTCATATATACAATGGAGATAAGTATGACTAAGAGCCACATATATTGTATAGAAGTGTTCTTTGTGTTCAATGCAATTTTTTGAAAAAATAAGGTAAATATAATTCACTTCGCAAAGTTTTTCTTTTCTTTGTTTATATTCAAAATCTATAAATATCCTTCGGACAAGGATAAAATTGAACTGTGATAATATATATATGTATATATGTTCTCCCTGGATGAAAATTCGGCCTCGAAGTTGTTTGCACAGATATTTTCACGACAGAAAAGAAGAACGATACTAGGTCAAGCACGTGCTTCATACAATGTACCTAGCTTGCGTGCTGAATATATACATATATATGTTACATAAGGCTAACAATTATGATAAAATATCTGATATAAATAAGAAAAATCTCTATAAACAATGATTTCGATGTCTAGCTCGGAATATATGGTATTATTACATCTAACTACCTTTTCTTTACATGGTTTTTATATTAATCTTGATTCATTAGTTGAAAACATTGATTAAATTATCTTCTTATAAATAATTAAAAGAAATGAATATAAGAAAAAGATATTCAAAAACGACACCTATTTTAAATATAGATGTCCACCATGAACGTTTCTGAAATAGATTAGATTAAAGAGGATAAAAATGTTGATACTCTTTACTATATTTTTTTGAGAGCCTTTTATGTGATCACGCATTCGCCATCAGGGCCTGTCAAGAAAGCAAAAATGAGAGAGAGAGGGGGAGAGAGAGAGAAAGCGAGAGAGAGGAAGACAGACAGAGAAAAAGAAAAAAGAAATAAGAAATAAAGAGAGATGTTCGTCTCGTTTTTCAATGAACAAAACTGTTTGTATGTTCGGGTAATATTGCGCTAACACAGAAGGAAAGAAGAAGACGAAACTTGATTATATTTTTCTCTTGCCATCTTTATTTTCTCTTCTCCAATCCTCTGTTGTTTCTGTATTCTTTTCCATCTATCGTACGTCTAGTCGTCTGCTTGAAGAGATCACAGAACGGAGTTAAATCGTGTAAAACGAACGATAAAACTCCATTTTTGTCGATCTTAAAAGAACAACAAAAATTGGAATTGAAAAAAGTGAAATAAAACTCATTATTTTGTTTTATTATACTGAATGTCTGGTTCATTGTTATTCACGGATAACGACGACACAGATAATCTTGATATATCTTCTAATCCAATACATTCATCAAGAGAACTTACAGAAGAAGAAAAACAAGACGAACAAGTCAATATATGGTCTCGATTATCTCTGACAGAAAATCATGTATGTTATTACTATTATTATTATTTTTATTACTATTGCTTTGATTTTTAAGTATTTAAACAGCATAGACATGAAAATGTTTTCTTGTTATTTCAGTCATTTTTTACAATTATTAAACGACTTTGTATTTATTGGCATCGAATTTTATTAAATAAAATTCGTCTTATATTTACTCTTATATTTATGTCAATGCTCAATATTACAGCACGGATCGCGTGTTTCACGCGTCGACAAGCACCATCTTCATCACCATCCTCATCATCAGCTTCATTTAATTCTCTAGCGATTTCATCATCATCATCAACTGGAACTCTTCAAGTACGTAAATAGGATTCGTTAAAATCAATATGAAAGAAAAAATATACACATAAACTATTTGTTTTTCAAAGTAAACTGATTTAAGTTTTTTTTTAAATAGTCTAAAGTCGATAAATATGTTCTTTTCCTCCGACTAATACTTAATTCTTATTGATCTAAAGCATACAAAAACAATAAATAGGTGAGAATAATCCAATAGAGATTTACTTTGATATTACAAGAGCTAGATAATACAAAAGAATAACCTTTAATACAGATGGTAACATGTGAGATAGAAAGGCTTTTTGTATGAAAAGGTTCTTTAGATCATATCTCTTCTTCTTCTTTTTTTATCATATCTGATTTTATACATATAACAGTGCATTTATTTGAAGATATGAGCGTTTATAATCGATTATCATTATCACCTATTTTTATATGAACATTATCGATTAGCAATCTGATTGTGAGTCCATTCTTTTGCTTTTTTTTTCATTAATTCACAATGAATAACCATCGTTTCGAGGTAAAAGTGATATCTAATAGGTATGATATTATTGACATAAATATATACCTTTGAAATATACTTGAGTGCACAACACATTTTCTAAAGTGAAACTGTAATATGAGTGTAAATTTACATTATATGATGTATACCTAATGAGAAGGAAAAGAAGCCATTTCTTTTTCAAAAAAAACCTCGATTGAAA
This sequence comes from Adineta steineri, assembly GCA_905250115.1. Classification (NCBI taxonomy): domain Eukaryota; kingdom Metazoa; phylum Rotifera; class Eurotatoria; order Adinetida; family Adinetidae; genus Adineta; species Adineta steineri. The sequence goes on along the minus strand of CAJNOI010000008.1, from coordinate 1,060,669 downwards.
GAATATTTTCGACATAATCATGCTGAGTTACTAGTCAATAGAAAAAGAACTATAGTACTTATTTGATTTCATCAAATAAATCAGAAGTGAATAGAACATTTCAGGAAGGTCTAAATAAGAAAACGAAAGTCCATTAAAAAAAATTAGTTATGTTTGCTTTTTTAACCATCATAAGTCAACTTTATCAAATAAGAGAATGGAAAAGCTATAAAAATATGCCCTAAAAGTGTATTATTATTTTATAATCCACAAAAGTAATTTTAGTTAAAATAAAGACCATTAACATTCATGTTTTTAATGTATTTGTATGCAAAATAAAAATAATAATAAAACGTCTGTTCAAAATCAAGTACATTCTTTCATCTTTATTCACTGAATTTGTTTTTTCATGACCCGATGCAAATAAGAATAATTTCTATTTAAGAAATGACTCAAGACAATTCTAATGCAAATAATCGGACCATATTCTAGTTGCCCATACTCTTAGCGCATGCAATATTACGAAAAAATTACCTTGAACTTTAATTCATTTTCGTTTTATTACTAACGTTAATTTATCTTATATTCTTTTCTTTCCCTAGTCGTATAATCGCGACAAAATAATCGACCATGCATTATACCATGCATTAACTGCATGATCTAGGCTATGAAACCGTCGTGTCAAATGTATTTTTTTTCTTTTCCTTCTCTTTTTTCTTATTTTTCTCTTTTGATAACAAAGGAACACACAGCTGTTTCACTCTTATGTAGAAGAATGTACCAATCTATCCTTTAAAAATATATATACCACGCTATTGATATATGATTATCATCTGGGGTAAAGATAATTTTTTTTCCTTGTTTGTGTTATGATTATTTTTATTCTTTCTTGTCAGAAAAAAAGAGCAAAGTCTACTAGTAATAAACAACAATTTTTTGCTCGTTTTCTTCCTTTTTTTCCTGTCTTGTTTTTATCCTTTTACCTTACTCTGAATGGAGCTACTAAAAAGAAAGAGAAGTAAATATAAATTTTTACTGCACTATTCGCTTCGATGACGGACATCAGTTTCAAGATAGTAAACAAATAAAACAATAAGATGATCGCTTAATATCTTCTTCTTCTTCTTCTCTCTCTCTTTCTCTTCGTCTCTGTGTCGTGGCCACCTCCCTTTTTCTCCCTCCCTCCTCCCCTCTCTTTCTTTATATATATATATATATATATATATGTATATATATTTTAAATATATATCACAGATGATAGCTGCTCTGCCTTTATGCCCAGACATGCACACCTGCCGAGTATCCACGCTTTCAACACGTGAATAGATATATAGAATATGCATACATCATCATCAAACGATAGTATATGCAGTTAATTCTGAATACCTATTCATTCGAGTAAATAGAAGGAGAGAGGGAGGTACCTAACTTATATAGCATGAGTGACATAGTTATTTGTAGGAGTCATAGAACAGAAAGAAAAACAGATCTCATCGTCGTTGTTGATTAATTCTGCTTTGCATAGAATTTGTCCTTCATTCTTCTTGTCTCCACGAATAGATAATAATAACAGCAACCTATTTTGCCACATTTAGAGTAACTGATAAATGAAGATCATGCGTGTGGCACGCGTTCGCGTCATGATATAACCATGAACAACTGTGTGAGCAGAAGGGAATGATTATTAGGTGCGCTTATATGATGAACTATTGACCCCTCGAAGAAAGTCAAATAAACATATGCTTTCTTAATATCCAACCATTTTCTTTGAAATGAAACAAGCAGAAGCTCTGATAAAGATCTTCCCATCAAACAATCATGCATTGATCACGCGTTGCCCATCCCATACATTCTTTTCTTTTTTCTTTTTTGGTTCTTTGATTTTTCTCTAAGAATATAATATCATATATATACCTATCTATAACATAACATAATCCTCTGTTTATATGTATAATAGACAGAAGACATTTGTAAGAAAATTTCTTTGTTCAGTGAAATAAATTATTTTTTTTTTTCTAAATTTTAGGAAGATTCCAACGATTCATCAACACCTCTCTTATTTATCGATAAAACACATAAACAACCTATTCATTTGCCATCATTACAAAATTCAAAGATGGCACATATGTTAGTTCAACAACAAACACATCGGTCACCAAATATAAGTATACATCGATCTGTATCATCACAAAAAGATTCAACATTACCAATGTCACATTCAGTAGATGATAGATTGTTTTCAAAAGATTCGTCAACACGATTATTACATTTATTAACACGATTTGCATCCGATCCACATATGTCACAACATAATATACAATCTACAAATACAAATGGATATATTAGTAAATCTCCTGTAATTTTTGCTTTGTCATCACCGATATCTGAGCCGTGTCTAAAATTAAATGAATCCGATAATCATGAAATACATTTTTTAAGCTGTGATAAAATTCAACCGGTGTCTACCTCTAAAACAGAAGATTTAGAATGTGATAAAATAGATAATATAAAATTGACTACGATTGAACCTTTATCGGAACAAGTAACAGCAATAAATACTGATTCGAAAAGTCAACAATTAGATGAAGATATTCAACTTGATTCAAGTCCAACTATAAATGGTAATGATATGAATACTGAACGACATTTTCGTAGACGAAAAAGACGTTCATCATTAACGAAAAATTCCTTCTCACTTGATGATACATCACCAACAATCAATCTATTGGATACATTTAATATTAATGAATCGGAATCACCAGAACTTAAACAAAATGATGATAAACAAGATGTGAATATTATTGAAACAAAACCTTCTACAAATGAGGAAATCAATGAGACAACTGTTACAGAGGAATCGCCAACTTCAGTTAGTCGATATCGAGGAAGAAGTAAGATTTAATCGATTTTTTCAAATTATTTCATTAACTTATCTATTCTTTGTTTTTAGGATTAAGACATCGATTTTATCGTCAGTCAGCTTCAGCTTCATCACCACAAGAGGTTTCTCCTACTAGTCCACCTGATTTTTATCTAGCTAATGAAGCATTAAATATTGAAACAACTAGAACTTATTCACCATCTCAATCATCACCAATAACTATATCACCACTTGCATCATCTATTTCTCCAACCTTAACAATAGTTTCACATAATAAAGTAACTCCAAATGGATCAACCGGTGGTCTTAAACGTACGAATTCAATAGGAACAACAAAAAAAAATGTTCGTTTTGCTGATACTGTTGGTCGTGAATTAACACAAGTGCAATATATCAATTCGAAATTACATGATGAAACAAAAGAATTCTCATTTTTACTAGGCTCATCATTATTATCATCATCACCACCATCATTTACAAAAAATAATCTTTATATACCAAATACATCACGTTTAGAACATAAACCATGGTCATTTGATGTTGCCTTAGCACCAAAATTATCAATGAAAGAAACATCATTTCCAAAAAGATTCTTTTGTTTATATCGTCAACCAAATTCTGAACATCCAGATATTTATCTACATGAAATATGGAAATCTCAAATAAAATTAGAATATGCTGATATACCTTTAAAGTGCTCATTATCCGGTATACAACAACTTATGGGTACATTATGGGTAACAAATGCTAGTTATTGGAAAAATGTAACTATTAAATATACATTTAATCGTTGGTTAAATACATATGAACGTGAAGCTCAACATCGTTGTCATTCGAATGATTATCGTAATATAGATCAATTTGAATTTTTTATTGATATACCTGAAGATGTTGATCGAATTGATTTTGTTTTACGTTATTGTGTTAATGGACAAGAACATTGGGATAATAATGAAGGAAAAAATTATACTTTACAAACAGAAGCTGCTTATACACCTTCAACAATAATTTCATTGCCACATGATTGTGATTTTAATGAAATGAGATTTTATTGAAACATTAGCGCGAGGAACATTTTTTTATAATATAAAAAGAAGAGGAATGAACAAAAGAAAAAATACTTTTTTTAATGTATAGTGTATGCAAAAACAGACAGAGTGTATTTGTATGTGTGAATGTGTGTATGTGAATATACGGCGATAGGCGATGTCTTTCTTTTTTTTTTTTTCTGTTATGTATATCTTCTTCTCTTCTTCTTTTTCTTTTTTAGTCTATGCTTGAGTTGACAGTCCTGCGAATAGAACACGAGAGATACGTATCAACTTGATTTTCTTCTTTTTTGTCTCTCTAGTTGGTAGATATTTTTAACTGAAATAAAAAAACATGATGAAATGAATTGTGTATATATAAAAGTATGGCTTCTATTCTATTCAAATACTTTTAGTTTAATACATTTAAATGCAAACTTAACAAAAAAAAGTACATAATCAATACCTCGATACATCTTGTTTCAATAATTGCATTTCAATGTTTTATATCGAAATACAAAAATTCATCTTTAAGTGTCGAACAGTATAGGTACAGCGCACACCCTGTTGTTTTTTCCTATTTTCTTTTCTATGCAACTGATATAAGAGAAGAATATGAAAAATGATATGACAGATTATTAATAGAGCATATCAAATCGAAAACAAAATATAAAATTGGATTAGATTAAGTTAAATAACATTTTTTAGATAAGAAATCGTTTCAATTGGATTTATATGATGATAATAATAATATAAAATTTTGTTTTCTCTATTAAAATCTGAAGACTATCATGTGTATTTATAGTCAGATCAATATCTAACAGATCATAATTAACCATCATTAGAAGTGATTTATCTATATATTATATATGACAGAATAAGTACAGTAATAAAAATGATTTATTAAAATCGAGGATAGGTCTGTCATCGATCATTTGTATCCAAGCCTAGATCCGTGCTAAGAGAAAACACCTACAAGAAATAACTGTTGATATAAACTTCTGTTTGTTAAACATTTTCGTACAGAAGCAATGGTATGGCATTTCACATAACTTTAATTTTATTCCAAGGTTCAATTTTAATCCGATTTGGCCTTAGAATTACATGTATGTACGAGTAAAGAGATGTCTCTGAAGGTCATAATCATATTTTCTTTGTATCGAAAGTGCAAGCAAGGTAATTAGTAATATGTAACAAAGGAAAAAAGATTGCGAAAGAAATAAAAAATGTACATTAAGACACTTCAGAAATCGATTTCAAGTAGACAAAGATGAAAGTAAACAACATTGTCGAAAAAGAAAAGATAGAATTGTATTTATGTCTAAATACCATTATATTTTAGTCAATGTAATCAAAAGAATATTTTCATATTGATTCAACTAAATCAATAGGTTTATAGGAATTATTTACTCATTATATTATATAAATGATAAAAACTAACATAATAGAATATTCCAAAAAGAAAAAAATAACAAAGGTTAATTTCGATTTAATCAAGTCTGCAAAAATACTAAGGTTATTATATATTCTTTAATTCTATTTTAGCTCAAGTACAGAAAACAAAATGACCTAAAAACCAGCATTAAAATAAAAAGATAAAAATTGGACTTTGTTCTATCGGTATATTAATAGAAAGTATGCTGTATCGCTGCTATTATTAATAATATTATAACTTGTCATATGGTAAAAAATAGCAGCTACAAAAAAAGAATAATAATTTTGTCATAGACTATAATGACATAAAGTAGAACCTAAAAAGTATAATTTATGTGTGTGCTTTTTATTAACCCTTTAACGGGCAACTTTTGGAAGAGCAAGTTTTGACGATTGTTTTCGCATAGAATGATAGCTTTGATGCAGATTATTGGGGTATGTGTGTGGATATAGGTGTGAGTGGGTGTGGCTGTAGGTTTTGCCATGTTATCTGCAGCGACACCTATACTCACCCTCTCATATATATATACTCAATCTATGCAGTATCATAGTATTTTATATCAAAACAATTGTTCTTACTTCACCGTAATCATATGATTGAAAAGAAAAAAAAGTGGTACATATATGCCCCACCGTCCATCAAAGGGTTAAAAGGAAAACCTATGACATTGTAATCATACTAGAAGGTTATTGATTTAATTTTAATTGAAAAATTAAAGTGAGAATCGAGTATCTACAGTAATAGCTTTTAATCATGAATGGTTGCTCTTTGATTTACAAGTACACTACATAGAGTCATTCTTTTTGCACAAGGTTAAAATTTGATTCTAAAAATGTGTTTCGATGAATAATATTAAAAAGTATATTTATCCTAAGACATAAAATCTAAAGAGTTGTTTATTATGAAAAACAAACAAGGACAGAAATAGAAACTAAATCAGTTATTTAACGGGAAAAAAAAGAAATGGGATAATGTTAGATAATTAAGCATTTGTGCCTTATTTTTTTTAAATTTTTTCTTCCTTGTTCACGATCTGATTGTGCTTATGATTCGTCACCCTCTTTTCCGGAGCCAGATGCTTCTTCGTCGTCATCAGTTGGTAATTTGAATGAAGGTTGAACATGCTTCCATAATTTGCCTTGATTACGACGTTCATATATGTATTCAGCTGACTTATTGATGATACGTTCATAGGCAAATACACCAACAACAGTTGTTAAAGCAATTGTTGCTGAACGACGAAAGAAAATATTATAAATAGTTTTTGTGAGTGACATTGTGAAGTATCTAAAATATGTAATCGAACAAAAAAATGAAAATAATTAATTTTGACAAATCGTTAAATATTATGAAATGTATATATCACTTATTTTATTCAGAAAACATGAGGAAACCTTTTTAATTATTAATTCTATACGGTATCGCTAAATAATTTCATCTACAAAGGAAAATTTCTCGTCAAGGTTTTAATGATATAGAATATTCGATACGCTTCATAAAACAGAAGGGCTCATATATGTTTTTCTTCTCAAAAAGTAAATTAATAAATCAAAATATTCAAAGAAAAAGAAAACAAATTTGTCTATCTTATTTTTAAATAAAAAAAAAGAAGAAGAAAGTACATAAGAATATACACGGATGAATAAAAATGAACTGTTTCTTTTTCTGAGCATTTTCCATGAGTAATAAATCACACACACATACAAGCACAAGAAAAAACAAAAAAAAAGGAAGAATAAAAATTAATTTGATTATACTGTTCAAGTAAAACTGTTCTGATTTGTTTTCTTTTTCGTTTGTAATAAGGCGTTTCAAAAAAAAAAAAACCAACGACATATACAAGAAGATGTTTTGTACTAATCTAATATTCTCATTGATTATATGTATATATATGTATTTATGTATACATGGAAATATTTATCCATTTGTTCTTGGCCAAGCATCGAAACCAAAGAGTAAACCAATGATCAATGCAATACCACATAAAATGGATAGAATACAAAGAATAAGAGCACGTTTATTAAGTTTATGTGAATCCATAACAAAACCATCGCGAAATTTATTTTGTGCTTTGCGAGCAAAGGCAAATGCAAATAAACCTAAACAATAGAATAATGAAATATATATATATATGTTTAAAAAGTAAATAGAAATTTACCAAGTGGAAAAAATAAAATGACACATAATATTGCTAACCATCTCCAATCTGATGGTCGACGTGGTGCTTGTGGATCAAATTTTTGACGACGATTCACTAATGTAGCTGAACTTTTTGAACTTGATGCGCCAGCTGCATGAGGATTGGAGCCTTGTGTTCTTATAGTTGATTGACTTGAATATAATGGATTAGTTGGCCGAACTTGAGGATACTCTTTAATAACAAAAGAATATTTTTTTATTATTCAAGGTTATTTATGCTAATTTATCAGTTTGATTTACCTGAATATCTTGATACTCGACTTGGTACTGAACCTTGTGATCGTTGATCATTTTCAGCTGTATAACGGTTTGGATAATATGTTTGATTACTATTTAGGCCAGTTCTAGGTCCATCGACACTACTACCACGAAGGTCAATTCGAATATCATTAAAAGCAGGTTGCTCATTATCATCCGTTGCATGGCGCATCTAAAATACGATAAATTATAATTTTTTTTTTGTTTTGTGAACGTTAGGAAAAAGGTTTAGCTTCAGTTAGATCAAAGAGCGCTATCCTACTAGGCCTTTATTCTCATCATTTAACAACCACCGGTTTCCTTCATTCTGCATTGATGACGAGTCAGATGAAGTTTCGACGTCGTCGTTGATGTTCTTTTTCTATCAATGACAGAACAAGAGAGAGGTATAAAACTCAATGTAAAAAAGAAAAAGAAAGTTCACTCAAGCCCACGTGAATAAATACGGAAAAAAAACCGGCGCATGTCGACGTGTTTTGTCTCTCTTTCTTTTTCGCTGTATAATAATAAAAAAAAGAAGTTATTTCTCTAAAAAAAAAGGAAAAAAAACCACATCAATGTCGCCCTTCATCGTCAACTCAATTCTTTCTTATTATGTGTGTACGTATGTAACATACATATTAAATGCGAGATGAATTTTTTTTTTCTTTTTTCGTCAATGTTCTTTTCTCGTACCATTTGTGCATTTACATTATAAAAATGGGGAGTTGTGGTTGCAGCGGCAGCAACAGCCACAGGAGTAATCAAAAGAGAACTAGTAAAAAAAAAGTAGGAAGGAGAATAAGAAAAAAAAGAAGAAAAAAAAAGAACGAAGAAATTGAAATTGTAATAGGTGGTAGTAGTCATCAGCAATGTTATATTGAAACACGAGTTCCTTTTAGGAGAGTGAAGGTCAAGTCATATAGCAAAAAGAAGAAAGAAATAAAAATGAAGGAACACATATGTTTGTATTACATAATTAACACAGTAATGCTATTCTGTACGTTAGAGGGTTTCATGTGTGGACATTTTTGAGTATTAAGTATAATGAACGAATGAATATAAAACAAGAAGTATAACACATTCTTATGAAATACTTATTTGTTTCGAAAGTAGATAAATAATAAAAATCAAGATCAAAATTTTGTTATGTATTTATCAAATAGAATAGAAAGAACTAGAATGCATACAACGAGTCATTTTGTATCAAAACTAGTATTTTACGATACTGATAACAACGATAATGAGTCATTTACGAGAGAATTTATTGAGAATAATATATCAACATGTAAGATTAAGGATCTGACAATATATTCATTTTTTACGGTAATTTATTAAAAAATCTAGGTGAGTTTCTTTTTGTAGGTATTCATTTCGTTATATTTTTTCATAGAAATTCATTCACACTTTTATACGATACGGTTAACATATAAGTCCTTCAGTCTAAGGTAAAAAGACAAGTAGACAAACTCAATCAGTATAACAACGTTTCTATTATAAACAGACTTCTTCGTACAACATAATATTTCTCTTAAAAACAATTTAACATATTTATGAATTACTTTACTACTAGACGTCAATTACATGCATTTTCTCTATAAAATAACAAAAATAACTGAAGATATTGAATGTAAATATTCATTCGCTTGGACGTTCTTTTAAGACATATTTTTGTTGTCTAAAAATTATTTGATTCTGTATGAAGTCTAGAAATACATTTAATTCAAATTATTCTATTGATACAATACGAAAGATATTCAGATACTTCAGTTTATCCAGTGATTTATCTAGAGGGAGGGCAAGGATGGCGGCGTCCTCTCGGAGACCAATTTTTCCTCCCGAAAAGTGCAGTTTTCGTGTTTATACTGTGTATTTTCCTTCCAGAAGTTAGGTTTTCGCCCTCTCGGAAGGAAAAACCTAGATAAAACACTGAGTATATCTATGAATAATTAAGATTTTTGAAGTATAATTAGCGAACTTTAACTTTAGGGTTTATTCACTTTGTGTCCTTATTCTACGCTGTTTAAAAAAGAACCGTGCAGACAATTAATCGAACTAGACCGTTCCAGTATATTTTTTTCATTAATTACTAATTTATTTATCGATAATAATAAATGACGTTTGGAAGGACAGTATTAACTAATTTTCGAGGACTTAAAAACTAATGAAATATGTATATGGTGTATCTCAAAAGGGAAAAACAGATGAATGAAATAGGTCAAAAAAGGTGAGCTTGAAGTTTGGAGTTTACGATTTTGTGGTATTTCAACCTTTAACTCCATGTTTTTTTTCTTGAATAACATTGATCGACTCAGAGTATTTATATGAGCAATCAGAAACAGATGGTTAAATTTCTGAGCTGAGATTTTCGGTTAAAACTAGACATCCGTAAATTCCAAATTTCGAGCTTGCTTTTTTTGACCAATGAAATATCATTTCTTCGAATAAATACAATAATATACTAGAAATAAATTATCAGTTCTACTCTCGAAGATATCTATAGTTAATTTGTGTGACAAAAAAACAAATTTCATCTTAAAATACTCTGTCTTCATCTTTATGGGTTCTATAGATGACAATAATTATCTTTCATAAACATATTCTTGTTTACACTAACAAATTTTAACATTGGAGAAACTATCTTGATTAAATATAAATAAATCAATACTTCTACTCTTCCCGAATAAAACTTTGGACTTGAAAATACTTACAATAATATGCATCGAATTGTCTCATTGTAATAATTTGATTATCAATCCATTTAAATTTTGAATATAACATTATTTAATCTAAAATCTAAAATAAATATTATTTAGAATCATTATCGTAATTCATGTATTTTCGACTTCTTTTCCATATATAATAATAACACGAGCAAAACAACTAGAAAACAATCCAATAATATAAGGATTTCTAAAGATGTCACTTTAGTAATAAAATTTTATTTTAAAAATAATTTTCGTGTTTTCTTAATCAATTTTTATTATCAATAAAAATAAAAAACTTATATTTTAATAGGAAAATAAGATTGATATACGATGATTCATTCAGATATGAAGATCGAATAGACTGTTGTCAACGAGAATTTTCTTTTTTTAAATACGTAAAATTATCTTATCAATGTACTTTTTTTTAGATGGCTGCTCCTAAGCCTTGGGAATCATCAGTACCAATGTCAAGTCAACCAATGCCAACAATATTTGATACCATAAATAACGGTATGATACCAACTATCGAACAGCCGTATGTATTCTTTTAAATTATTAAATTTATTTTTCTCCCAAAAGTTAACTGATTATTTTTAGACGAATGCAAAGTCAAATACCTCCTCCCCCTCCTCGAACAATTCAACAACAACAACAACAACCAATGGGTCTTTATCAATCAGCAAATTATTTAAGTCCTTATTCATTAGGTTCATATCAACAAGGAGGTTTATATAATAATAATTATCGTTATTCACCATATAATACACAATACGGTATGCAATCGAATATGCCAGTTAGTAATTTTTCTCAACTAGCTATGGATGAATCCCGTTCAGCATTTTCATCAATTGAATCTGTCATACATACATTTCGTTCAGTATCATACATGCTTGAATCAACATTTAATAGTGTTTATTCATCATTTCGTGCTGTAACTGATGTAGTTGATAATTTCACACGAATACGATCAGATCTTGCATCACTCTATCCACTTGTATTATTATGGAGATTTATTAAATATATTTATCATCGTTTATTACGTATTCTTCATTTACGACATGCAACACGTGGAACAACGGAAGAAACATGGTCAGCTATTTATCATAGTTTACAACAAACTAATATAAATCCAAATGGACAAATGCCATCACCATCGTCATCATCATCATCTAGTTTACTTGTTGCTTTATTTGTTATTGTTTCCTTTGGTACACCAATGTTAATGTTAAGACTCATTAATTCTATAATTAAAAAAAGACAAAGTTAGAAAATGTTTTTTTTCGGAGATTTTTTTTGTTTAATAAATGATTGTTGAATGTTTAGCTTCTACCAATTGGTTAGAACAAGACACAAATCAACCTCGAGTATTAGCTTTATATGATTATACGGCTAGAAATCCAGATGAATTATCGTTTACACGAGGAGCAACTATTTATTTAGCACCTTTAGGTAAGAATTTAATAAGAGTGTATTAAAATAGATTAATCATATTCACTTTAGTCAAAATTTGAGATAAAGACTTTATAATGTATTTATTGAACTATAATATTCTGTACACGTTCTCCTTTCTGTTTCCGAAAAACATACGAACATCAACGATTTCGGTTCTTATAGGAAAATGACTAGAATTGAAAGAGTGTATCACATGAGATGATATACTACTCTTGTCTATCTTTTAGTAATGAATGAATATCAGCAATGAATTGTTCATTAAATCAAGAAGATACTGATTCTGAAGAAATCGGATTTTTCTATTCTAAAATAATTTGTAACATGATTATCCTTTGACAGACATTTTTGATGATCAAAGTCAGTAATTTTCTTCTTCCTCATCTAATGCTTCTTCGGAGAAAGATTTTACTACTCCTTACACTTATGATATTAAAATCAATTTGCTTTATGAATACTATTAAAGAAAAACAATTTTCTTCTATATCTTTTAGCTTTACAATCCACATCATCTAATTGGTTTTTGGGTACTGTAGATCGTATTCATACAGGTTTAATACCCGCTAATTATGTTCAACCAGTACGACAGACACCAAATTCAAGCATCACTCTTCATCCACAGACACCTTACAATGCCACAGTAAATTAAAATACTTTTCATTTGTTTTTAAATAATTTATTTTGTTCTATTTTTAGTCAGTTATACCGCCTCAATCTTCTTCCACGACAACAAATATTCCTCAACCAAATATTCACGAAGGAGAACAACCAACATTATCTTAATTTATTACATCTTTTTTGTTTTTGTATGTGTTTATTTGTGATTGTATTGTTAATTTTACTTCGTGATTCGATTGATGTCTTGAACGATTTGTTTTGTTCTGATTTTTCTTCATACATCCTGCTTTCTAGATGAGTCTCAATATAAATAAAACTGTTCTTATCACTGGAGCGTCCGGTGTCTTAGGTCGACAAGTAACAAATCGTTTTATTGATGCTGGTTGGGATGTAACAGGTGATTAATATCTATCACAAAAACAAAAATCTCTTTGAAAATTTTCTAATCCTATTCAGGTCTTGCATATAATCGAGCAAATAAAAAACATTTAATTCGATGTGATTTAACTAATTTTGATGAAACTGATAAAACTATTCGAGAAATACAGGTAGGAACTATAACAAAACAAAAAACGCGAATTTTAAAACACAGTTATTTATATAGCCACATGCAATTGTTCATTGTGCTGCTGAACGTAAACCAGATGTATTTGAAAAAGATCCAAAACATTCCATGTTTCTCAACGTTGAAGTAACTCGACATCTGGCTGAATTCGCTGGTAAAATGATTTATTTAATTTAATTACGAATGAAGTCATTATTTTGTTGTAGCAAAAGAAAATATCTTCTTTATTCTTATATCAACTGATTATGTTTTTGATGGAAAAAATCCACCATATAAAGAAGATGCTACACCTAATCCATTACAAGCATATGGTAAAAGTAAATATGAAGCTGAATTAGTAACACAAAAAGCATCGAAAAGTAATGATTAAATATTATTATATTTAAATTAATAGAGTAAATTTTCTATTTAGATCATCTCATTCTTCGAGTTCCATTACTTTATGGAGAAGTTGAAAGTTTAGATGAAAATGCAGTTACTATTCTACTTAAAAATATTAAAAATACTGATACACGAGCGAAAATGGATGAGTATGATAGAGCATTATGAGTTAATTGTTTTTTTCTAGAATTTTCTTCTTATAATTAAGTGTTCAAACTCGTTATCCAACATATGTTGGTGATGTAGCTGAAGTTTGTTTACAATTATGTGAACAACGAATAAAACAAGTATATTTATCTTTCTCTTGATATTAAAATTTCTATTTTTCTATTTTTTAGAATCGAACTGAACTTCATGGAATAGTGCATTTTTCTGGTACACAAAAATATACAAAATTTCAAATGGCAATACTTATTGCTTCTCTATTTCATTTACCAATTGATCATATTGAACGTGATCAAGGTTCAGTATCAAATGCAAATGTTCAACGACCTGATAATGCAGCATTAGATAGTAGTAAATTATCACATGATTTTGGCATTCATATTGATCAAGTAAATTTTGAAACAACAATTAGACGTTGTCTCGAATCATTTCTTTAATTTTTAAACATGAAAAACTCACTATATTCAAAAAAAAAACTTTTTAAATAAAATCTTGACCAGATGCAAGTTCTTGTGCTGGTAAACCTGCAAGTAAATTTCGAGCATCTTGTTCAGTAAATGATAATATCGATTGAATTGAATCAATTTTATTTGTATATGCTGATTTATTTTCTATTTCACTGTCCATTTTATAATTCATAAATGATCGATAACGTGATGTAAATATATCTCTTGCTTTTATATATTTTACAAGGAAATTTCCTATAATAGTTCCACTTTTATTTGGAATTTGTCCAATACCCCCATTTCTACCAATTGTTAAAAGTATAAGTGGATATTGATGAATTTGATATTCTTTTGGATAAGGTTTTTTCTTATCAATTAATGTTAGAAATTTAGCAACATATTCTGCTTGAGCTGCTGCTACATAGCCATATTTTGCTTCTTTATCACATATATCACCAATAGCAAAAATATTTTCATAACCATCAACTTGAAAATAATTATTAACAATTAATCGACCTGTTTGAGGATTTAATTTTGAAATTAATGGACCATTTTTAATACTTTTATTATTAACATGTGCACCAATACATAGAAATGTTAAATCAGCTGTAATATTTATTTTATTTTTCTCTGTTATATAAGTTCGTTTTCCTTCAACATAGTTAAGTTTGTGTCTGAGTAAATCATCAGATAATTCAATGCCATCATTTAATATGATTTTTATTTTCATTCTTTCAAGTTGTTCTTGTAAACGAACATATATTTTATCTTGAAATGCTTTTGGTTGTAATAATGTCATTTGATTATGAACAATTGTAATATCTTTTTCTGGATAATCTGTAGCAATTTCTCCAGCTAATTCAATACCAACTGGACCACCACCAATAATTAATATTTGTTCAGCTTGTTGGATTTTTTCTTGTAAATTATTGTAAAGATCAACTGCTTTGGAGCTGTCAGTTTCAGCTATTTTACCAGGAAAAGCATATGATGAACCTGTCGCTATGATTAAATAATTAAAATGAATTGGTTCATTACGTCCATAAACTTGAATACTATCATCAGTAATAGATATTACTTCAGCTTGTACAACACAACCTATAATCGAAAATATTGCAAATATTGTTATAAGATAAATAGATAGAGTTTCATTGAAAAGATATTTTTCGTTATAACGAAAGAAAACTTTCGAAAGAGGTTTGTTCAGCGCCGGAGTATGGAAATTATGAATTTATACAAGATTTCTTAATATATTACAGTGTGTGAGAATGAGAATTGGAACCAACTGGTTTATTCAATTAGTGTAAGTCGACAACTTAGTATTTCATAAGATTATTAACATTATATATATATAAATCTTTAATGACGAAGATGGTTTGGATTATCCAGTTCTAGACAAAGTCTTTTTTCTAAAGGTAAAACAGTGAAACTCGAGATTTTAATCAAAAGCAGCTCAATTTTATTTTTAATCAACATAATTCATCTTTTTGCTAACGACAACCACACGTTTGGATGTTTCTCATCAGGAAGATTAAAATAATAATATTATTATATTATATACGTAATACACCTTTAACGGTTAGTTCTATTTCTGGACATTGACGTATATATATATAGGCGTCTAATACTTTGAAATGGTCCATATACACTCCATGGAAGCATTAGATTTAGTTCAGAGGAACAGTGCAAAATTCGTGATCACTAGAAAACCGTAAAGACTGCTGTTTTCTCGTAGACTATTTCGTTTAATCAACATATAAATATTTTTCTCAAGATAGATTGGCGAAAAAACATTGAGAATATACTAACCGTTAGTAAGTAATCGATCGTATGGCGTAATTATCTTTCGAGCAAAATCATGTTCAACCACTGCACGCACTGATGCTATATTATGAAGAAAATAAGATTTTCGATCGATAAGTACGACAAAAAATTGACCAGTTTTATCTAATAATTTGGCGCATTGAATACCGCCGTAGCCGCCTCCAACAATAAGTACAACAGGCTTTTTTCCACTATTATCTTGAGATCCACTGATACCCATCTTCTTCTTTTTTGCAATCTTCGTTCTGAAATTAGTAAATATATATATATATATATTTATATCATATTTTTCTGCTTCGTCATGACGCATGACATAATTATATGGTGACTGTTGAAGTAATATGACAATGACAATAACAGATTCACAGCTTACTTTTTTATGACAGAGAAAAGTATATTAAATTTAAAAAAAAATTGAATAGATAGCGATGCATGATTAATTAAAAAGACTGAAGGAAATAGACTCGACTGTGTTTAGGATTTAATACTGTTGCTATTCTTATCAAACCAAAGAATGTTAAAAACTGCTTCGTAATAAAATAAAGTTTACAAATGATAAACTTTCGACAAAGATGTTAGACTATTTCTATGTTGAATACATTAAGAATTTCCTTCAATGCACACTATATATATTGTACATATAATTATCACATACCTATACAACTATATCTACTCATAATTATTATATAATAATATTTGCTCAACAACTAACGCCAACTATCGTCAGTCGTTAATTGTAGTACATAGATTTGACATATGGATGCTATACTATACTAGCAAATAGATTACTCATACATTCGTCCCTCTAATAAAACGCTTGCTAGTAAGACGAGACTCGTATATCAATCAATATACTTGTCCAATCTATTTTTTTTATTTTATACATCATTGATGCTGATTTGTTCTTTCTCATGTATGACGAGAGGAGAAAAAACAACAAACCAACAAGGAGAACCTTGACATATATTTTTTTTATTCCTTGTGTCAACCGAGGACAGGCGCTCATACTCATTTCTAAATTGTTTCCTACAGTACGATTATTGGTTATATATTATAGTTGTAGATATGATGGCAAATAATAATGGGAGCTTCCCTCGTTGGTTTTGGCCGGTCGTTATAGGTGTTGGAGTATCTATCTTACTCCTGATTATTCTTTTACCTATATCATTTTCTTACCTTGATTTTTATCACTATGGTTTTCTACGTCGACATACAACCGGTCGTGTAAACCTCAATCGAGTTTATGAAGGTGGTCGTTATCTTGTTGGTCCAGATTATCAGTAAATCATTAAAAAAGAATCTTTTCGAAAATTTTGTTTGTCTTTTAGTTTTAAAAAATTCAGAGCTACAGCACATCATGTAAATTTCAATCGTATATCAGTTTTTACAACAGATAATTTAGAAGTGCATTTGGTAAATAGAAGTTTAAAATTCTCATATTACATAAAAAAGCGAATTTTTTATTTATTTAGACAATAACATTTCAATTTTTCTTAATAAAAGAAGATTTACCATTACTTCATGCAGCGTATGATCTTTATTACGAACCAATTATTGTTTCAAATGCTAAAGAAGCAATAATATCAACTTGTTCTCGTTTCGATACAGATGAGTTTATAAATGATCGAGAAAAAATTTGGCGAGAAATTTATCTTGGCGTTAAACGTCAACTAGGTAAATCTAAAAGAAATATTTTTCAAAAAAAATTAAATCAAATTATTTATTCTTAGGTGGTTCTTGTTGTATTCCAAAGTGTAAATCAGGGTGTCCAACTTGTCCTATACATGAACAATGTGTTGCCGCATGTAAAGCACGTGACAAAAATTGTAAAAAAGAAGAAAAAGGTTTTTTTGCTGAAGTTCGATATCTTCAATTACACGGTAAAATATTTAAACTGATAACAAAAAACAAATTTCGAATTTAAATTTAGATATTGATGTACCTGATCGTGTTATGGAACGACGTTTATTAGGTTTAGTTCGTGATTTAGAAAAAGAACGAGAAGAATATCTTAATCAAGAAGCTCTTGTTAAAAAACAAACTGATATATTAGCAAATCAATTTCGTAATAATGCCTCACAATCCGTTGCTTTTTCTGATGCACAAGCACAATTAAAACGTGAACAAGCTAAAGCTGACGCACTTAAACGTGTTGAAATTGCTCGTATTGACGGTTTGTCATCTATGTGTTCAACATTAGGTATTACACAAGCTAAACATATTGGCACTCTTCAATATTTACGCACATTAAAAGATTCAGCAGATAATGTTAAATATTCCATTGATTTTAGCCATGCTATAGCTCAACAGCCACCAATACAACAAAAACTTCCTGCACCTTTACCTTCAACATAAACAGTGAAAAAAAGAACAGAACTTAGTTTATACTATTTGACTTTTATAACTTTACATTTGTGAATTATAAGAAGATGGTAGAAACTCGTTTATTGTGATAAATAATTACTACATTTTTTTTGTTTTGTGCTGCTCACTAATTTTTATTCATTTATTACTAATTTCGTTTAAAATTTAATTGTTTTGTATTATTGAGTGTATACTACTATATCGTAATTTAATATTTTAGAAAAGTTTCTTCTAATAAATAAAAGGTTTTTAACAGTAACATTGATTCATCATTATCGATTGATGATCTATAGGATTCTTTATTATGAAAATAGAATGTTCCTTAATGTATGTTACAATTATGAAGTATTGTAATTTACATGGATGCAACAAAAATGCGTTATTGTAGTACAATAGATTGTAGTTTAATCCTTTCCGGCCGGATGTTGCCAAATGGCAATATTTTGCCGTGGGCGGACACAGTATTTTTCAAATAACCAGCCGGAAAGGGTTATATTACTTAAATTTAGTTGAACAATGCAAAACAATGACTAGTGTTTCATGAGGAAAAAAGAATTGTAGGAGATTTCGAATGACAAAAGATTGGGTATTACCATTATTAATACACAAGAAATAAATGTACGGAGTTTATTATATTCTATTGGATTTTGTAGCATTTTACGACAAAGTTCAACAATGTCTAATAACTCTCGTATTCACTAGGATTTAATGCATCGGTTGTTTCTAATGATATATGTCATAAAATTCTACTTCTATGCAATAAATTATTTTTATAGATACAAAAGAGCATTATTCGCATTTTTTTGTGACTTGTCAAATCGTATTAGAAATTATAGATAAGCTTCAGAATGAATGCATACTTTTACATACTTTACATATCATTAACCTTTGTACTACCAGCTTTGGATCATTTTTGATCCGTACTTAAAAATTTGAAAACACAATAGACATATTTTATTCTTCCATGATTCTTTAAAGCAATTAGCATCTGTTATGAATTAATCTATGTTGTTTAATTTAGAAAAGATTCATTTCTTTACGTACTATTACAAATCCCTGATATCAAATCATAATTCCGTTACTCTACAAATATAAAAACAGACAGAGAGACATATGACACTTTCAATCGATAATTCGATGAATCATCGGATTATGGAGTCAAAATGTAACTTGTATCTTTTTTTAAATTCAAAAACATAGATTAATAAAATATCTCTAGTGTATTTTCTGATTTTTACGTACGAATCAAAAATGACCCAAGCTAGTGCTAGAAAGGTTAATCGAATATAAGTTTATTTCGAAAAAATATCGAAATTTCTAAATAAAATCATTTTGAAAAATCCGAATATTAAACCAAGTTTTGACCTGTACCATTCGATTTGTTTATTTTATCTCGAAGAAACAAGAAAAAATCCATTATAAAAACATTTACAATAAAATTTTAGGTGATTTCGAATCATTCATTTCTCGACGATTTTTTAAAACTAAAATTAGAATAAAATTTTAAAAGAAAATCTAAATTCTCATTGTATAGTTTACATTTCGTTAGTGCAAGTATATGCTCTACAAAGAAAGCACAAGCTACTGCAAATGAGGTTAATACACCAGCAATCAAAGGAATACTAAAATTGAAATTTTTTCTCTCACAAATTTTTTTTTTAAATTATTTTACCATGCTTTACTATTGCCTCGGCAAACGCCTGGTGCAAAAGCTTTCATTGTTATAACTTGACTTGTCATTTCACATAAAACATAACCTCAATAAAAATATATATAAATTTTAATCAATATAAAAAGATTTTCTATTCATTTACCCCAAATATTAAAACCAAATGCAATCAAAAATAAAATAACAATAATACCATGTATAATCAAATCTCGTTTTTTCGATACACGTATACCTGTACTTAAATAAACCCATATACATTCAATACAATAAGCTAATGTTATCCATGAAAGAACAAAAAAGAATACAGCTGTATGTGGACCAGCTCCAACTAAAGTTTATTTATATTATTTGACATTATTCCCAAATAAATTACATACATGGTGGTGTAAAAACATACCATTCAATAGCAGTCAGACCATCACTAAAGGAATGATGACAAGTACCCATAACATGTTGAAGAACAACACATAATAACGTAAAAAAAAGATCGGCTAATGCAATTCGACCATCATTTGTAATAAAATAATTTTTAATTCTTTCTGTCACAGTTGTTGGTTTTATTACTAATCGATTGATTTTTTCTGGAGTATTCCGATTAGATTGATGACTTATTTCATCATCAATTGTTGATATTACATTTTGATTATCACTAGTTAATGACAGTGTACTCGTCATATTTCAATCATAATATAAATGTTTGTTTGTTTTTTAATTTAGAAAAGATGAATTAAAGAGAAATTGTAAATATAAACAGAGTATATGTTGTCATAGAAATTCATTAATTTCAAAATGTAAGATTAAGTAATAGATTATCAGTATTATTTTTGTGTGTAATGTATATTCTAGTTTATTAGTTAATATTCGAAGTATGAAGTTGTTACAAAAGATTTAGAGAATATCTTTTTTTGTTACATCGTTTTCAATTGATTCGTATATTTCACAAGAAATCCGATATTCTTGCGAAACTAATATGTTGAAAAAGAAATCATGATATGATCAATCATCGAGTAGAAATCTAATAAAATGATCATAACTCGACAAGAGAATGTACCGAATATACGAATTATGATCGATAAATTACAATAAAAAGATATTAAAGAGTATTCATCTCATAAACTATTCATTAGTTCTTTTATCAAGAGAAATCGATTGAATAAAAACCAGTAGTGGGAAGAAACGCTTATTTTTGTTGATATTATTATCATGAAATAAATTAAATACATCGTAAGTTATCTTTGATCTCATTTTATTTATTACATTCATGGGAATAATTTACTACTTCATATAAATCATCGCCTAATGTAAAATGAAAATATACATCCTACAGTTTCATACCACAACGATATTAATAACTGAGAACTAAAAATCACTCTGTATAGTAATTATATACATTAGTTTTTTTCTATTTAATAGAAAACAAATTTAAGATTGTTCCGGAAATAAAAAATGATGACTTTCGTGTAAAAAAAACAAGAAGGAAATGACATTTCTGATGACGTAACGGACATTAGTTTTGATGTAGTTGATTCTCACTAATTAAAATACAAATTTTTATTTTAATCAATTATACCAAAAATAACCTCTATTTCATCATTGTAATACAATTTTGCTCTATTTTCTATTCTCCGAATGTGATAGTATGATTGCTTCATTCTTTTTTGCATTCGTAACAGAGGTGCAGAATCTTTCTCGTGCGGAGGAAGAAATTTTTGTCAAAACTGCATTTTTTGGGAAAATTGTTTGGAAAAATCTTCCTGAGGGACGAGATTTTTGATTTTTGGGAAGATTTTGTACCTCAGATTTGTAGTTTCTTTTATAAAAAAAAGTCGTCACGTCTTAAAATAGAAACAACTATCTTGAGATCTTCTCTAAATTTCGAATGATTTTTGATTTTTTTCTCTATACTAAATCTCATAAGAATTGATTAAAATAGAATACACATATATCTATATAATTGAAGATCGATAGTCAATATGATTGATTTTGAAACACAGCAACTAAATCAAGAGTAATATAAGCAAACAATATTTATTAATATTCCATCCTCTTCATAATATATCTGAAGCAATAAATTGCACAATACTTAAATATTTTAGATAATTAGTTTTTTTATACTACATACGTAAGTCATAATGACGCAATTAAAGTCATAAAAATATCATATCTAATAGCAATTTACTATTTTGTATACTTGGCTTCTTTTTTCGTTTTTCTATGAAGAGCAATCAGAAGATTATAGTAGAGTTTTTTTCAAGTAGGAAATATTTCTTGAAGAGGTTCAATGCAGATTTATTTAAGGCGATGTTAAATGAGAGAATAATTTTGTTTTTATTATTGATTCTCTTGAGAAAATGTTATATTGACATATTCGACATTTGAATTCTTTATTTTAAATTATTGTTTATATTTTATTCAATTGTTATTATTTACGTCAATTATAACAACAGTAACATCATCAACTATAGAGAAACTCAAGAGAATAAAAGAGAAAGAGAGAGAGAAAAAGAGAAGAAAAAAAAAGAAGAAATATATCGGTTATATTACGCTTGGCTCATAATGAAAAATAACAAAGACATTTGAACCTATATCAGTATTACTTTTCCTTAACCAAATTTACAATAAATAATCATGAAAGTAATCATATCCTTTTAATAGAATTTATTTTTTCACTATTGTATTATAGTTATGGTGTCTGCTTGTCATTTTTTTAATTGTTATTATCTCAACAGTAAATATTACATATCATATAAGAAACAATTGAATATATATATATATCTATTGTAGGCATCTGCGTATACTGATGATGATTCGAATGAATTCGATTCACCCAACCATCTAGAACAAATTTCATCAAATTCACCATTATTATCTGTCATGAAACGAGATCGATTAATTGTCAAACGTTCACAACGTAATGCAAATATACTTTATAGATACTGTCGTCAATCTGGTCAACCACGAGAATTTTGTCTAAAATATGCCGTTCGTATGATATTTGCTACAGGACATTAATTATACGTCATGTTCAAAATTAGCATTTATCATTCATAGATGCAACAAAAACATTTTTTTATAGATCAAAGAAATAAAATAAAATATCTTTCATTTCGATATAGTAGTTGTTTGATGATGAATATGTTATCTGTAATGTATGTCCTTCATATGATAAGAAAATGATTTTAGACATAATCTAATTTCAAATAATGTCTAGATTAGAGACGTAACTAAATCAGAATTAGAGAAGGCTATGAGTTTTCTTACGAACGATTTAGTTTCCTTGACAAACAATTTTGCTTTTAGTTTCTAAGAGAAGAAATTCAGATGTTAAGGTGAAACATAATGAATACATCATTCATATAATTTATTGACAAAGGAAATAGAAATAATGTATTTCGTGATGACAATTTATTCATATATAATAATGGATAAATAGAGAGAAAGAATAATTTCAAAAAGAAGCAAACTTTTTAGATATATATTTGAACATTTAATCGATTATTCATAAAGTCATGTTCATGATTAATTGAAGCTGATCTCAAATGTAATGAGAATATGATTTTGAAGCGTTAAATGACTGAAAGTCATATATATTTATCATTAATAGTCGCCTTCTTTTTTTTTTATTTTGTTCCAGAAGACACTTAATAACACTAGGAAAATGATTGCTCACGGTGTTCTTATGCTTCAAATGTTTATTATTCTAATATATTCACAGATGTTTAAAAGTACCGGAGAAAAATAAGAAATAAAAAATTCTGATGCAATTTCATTGTTGCAGAAATATAGAATTTTTAATTACTTGTTAATTTCTTGAAGATCTATCATAATTCGTACAAAGCTTAAAGCATTTCTTTAATTCATTACTTCTATACTAACTGACCTATTCAACAATACAGATCGAATATATCTAATTTATAACTAAGTGTTATGAATGCAACAATTGCATCTGACACGTTTGCTATTGATATAATCAATTGTTACTTTTGATGAAATGATATAAAGACTTCATAGTTTGAATGTATTATTCAATAGAATTGAAAATCGATATTCAAGATTGAAATATAAATAACGATAATCACAAATTCAATATTTATAGTGAATAATAAATCAATAGGATTAATTCTAAGCATTGCACATCAGGTAATCGAACGATGGCATTGATCATCAATTTTATATAGTGGACATTATGCATCTCGAAAATAAAACCTATTAGATATTAATTACAGCAAATACACATAATAGGGAGAAAAATAAAACACGCGATTATTAAACCTGTATGTTCATTTTTCTTCAATATTACATTTGTAAAATTCTTGTATTCGTTTTCCTAACTATTGAAATATTCTTAATACTCTTGTTGTTTATTTTGTACATAAAGTAGAAATGGTATGCTTTCATAAGTATTTATTTTTTCTTATTTTTTTAATCGTAATGCAAAAGGAATGGAAGAAATAGTTGGTTTAAAATCCACTTAATGACAAAACTATTAAATGTATTTCAACATATTTGTTAAAAGAATTATTTTTTAGTTTTAATTGAAATAATCTTTCATCAAGATTTTACTTTTTTTGATATAAGAAATAAATAATATTTCTTCTTTTATTAAATCATTTACTTTTACAAAAGTTATAATTGATATGCCAGTATTATTGTTATCAACATGTCATCACTCAGTAGCTTTATTACATTCTTTCTGATAATGTCTATTTTCTTAACTATATTAATCAACATAAAATAGGGAGAGTATCCAATGACATCCAAATGTTTTTTATCATAAGCTTTAAACAATATAAAAAAATACCGATACTATGTAGATTAAATCTTCGATATGTTTCTTATTTATGATCAAAAAACTTGTACAGCCTGCTTTACACGAAAAATATGTAGGTTCATCTCATTCGTACAATACAAAAAAATAGTAGAGAGCCAAATTAACGAGCAAATGTTACATTATGTCCATTAAGATCATACAGCATTAAATACAGTTCCCGTTGCAGCTGCATTACCCCAAGCACCAACTGGCATCGAAGGAGCTGCTTGTGCAGCATCATAATTTCCAAATTGCGAAGCTGCTTTGGGTGGTGATGGACCTCCATGTGCAAGAAATTGAAAGTATTTCAAAAAGAAATATGATATAGCCAAATTTATGGCAAGTGTAAATACAAGGCTAGCGCCATCAATCATCCTAGGAAATAATAAACTGTTCAATTTTATTCTAATTATTTATTAAACTTACCAGACAAACCAATAATCTGCTACGCATGAACCAAAACTAATAGTTTGTGTCATTATACCGGCTCAAAAATAAGTTATTTGCTCGAAAAAATACGTATGAATGAGAAATAAAACGGCTGCTTAAATAGAATCTCTTAAGTAAATATTGAATGTATGTTTGTTTTTCATCATACGCCTCTTTTTCCTTTCGTTTTTTTAAAATTTCATCAATTATGCACTCTCACATTGAAAAAAAACATACCGTTTATTTCATAATTCTTCACGTTTTCTGCATCTGTGACTGTATTATTCTATCAGACAAAACATTATGTCAATGCGTAGAATTTAAAAGCAAAATGTTCTCGTGATTATATCGAAATAATATCTCTTGAGATTTATAAGTTATCATCATAATACGAGAAAAACCTTAATTGTTATGAAATTGAATATTTTTGTTTTAAGAAAATATGCAACATTCAATTTGACTTATTTTAATGATTAGAAGAAAAATGAAGAATTTCTTTTTTGAAATGTACAGTATATTACTACACATAGTTTATGTAAGCAACTAGACAACATGTAATCGAATGTGCTTTTGTCAATAGAAACACATATACATAGATAGATTATTTCGCGTTAAATCGCTTTTGTAGGCGAAATTGATTGTAACAAAAAAAGAAAGAAGCAACTGAGTAAGCCGATAAATGTAGGTTGTTTTGATTTTCGTTCATTTGTTGAATGTTATTCTTACTATTAACAATGTATATTTCAAATTAAAATATTCATTGATATTACAATTGAACAAAAGAAGCAAATAATATGATTTATAGATACTTAATTCTTAACTTTTTATTAAATATTCAAAGTAGGTTTTTGTTAGAAAAAAGAATTCATACGTAAATTCTATTGTAGATATTATTACAGATAATAATGGATTTATTTGTCCTAAAGATGGTCGATGGCCACATCCAGCTGATTGTGAAAAGTAAGATCAAATATATACGTATAGTTTTGTTGTGTATCTTTTTTTTTTTATAAAATAGATTTTATACTTGTAATTCAGGCGTTGGCGTTGAAGCTTGGTAACTATACATCTGATCATTGATTTCCGTTTTTTCTTTCACTCACGATAAAACAAAAATTAGAAGAACCCATTCTATTAATTAAAAGTTCTAAAAATAAATCTAATTGCTTATTGACGGAAATAAAAACGGAAACAATTTAAAGATTATTATTTTCATGTCATATTTTGACATTACTCAATATAGAAAAATAACATTTTAGGTGTGGAAATGGTATGACATATGACATTGATCATGGAAGATGTGATTTATCAAAAAATATTGATTGTAAAAATGGTGAAAGACCTAATTGGATATTACCTTCAGAATGTAGTTTAAACTAAATTGTTTTTTATATGAATATTTTTTCATAAAAGTAATTATTTAGGGAAAACAGAACATGTAACTGAAAATATAATATTAAAAACTACACCACGTGTAAATAATGATGTAATTGAAATTGAAAATGAGCAAGAAAGAACAACTATTATACCAATGAAATTAATAAATCGTAAAATGTTATTACCAACAAATGATATTATGGAAAATAATCCATGTAATTTTCAAGGAAATATACCTGATCCGGATGAATGCCAATGTAAGAAGAAAAAGAAAAGATGTTAAATCTATTATATTTAAATGAATAATTGATATTCTATTTTTTTTGTTCAGCTTATTTTACATGTAAAGATGAAATAACAACACGTTTTCAATGTCCTGATAAATATTTATTTGATGAAGATCTTTTATCATGTAATGATTATCGAAAAGTTTTTTGTGGAAATCGACCAACAAATGAACGAGGAAATGATCCATGTAATGCATTTATTCACTCTCTATATATTTGAATTAAATCTATTTTATATTTAGGTTTAGGTAAATCAAATGGTTGGTATGCTGATTATGATCATCAATGTCGTCTATATTATTTATGTACTGATCAACGTCAAACAAAAACGGGTGAATGTCCAGTAGGATCAAAATGGAATTTACATCGACTTCAATGTGATGATCCAAGATATATAGCTGCACCTTGTAAATTAATTTTTGTATTAAACATCTTACATATATATATATGTATTTGTTTTTCTTTAGGTGGATATCGAAGTCATAATAATGCATCATTATTATTATTTAACTATATTAATGTCTTTCTTGTTAATACTATAATATATTGTTTGTTTTTCTCTTAATTTCTTCTAAGAAAAAAAGAAGAAAAGACTAATCTATTGGTTAATAAAACACGCTTATCTTATATACAAATATAATAGATGATAGAAGACAAAACAAAAAAATATGATCACTAATACATCTTATCAAATTTGCACAAGTCTATAGTTATTTTTTCTGATAAAGAAAAAGAAAAATATTAGTTGCTTGTTTTTATATTGCATGCAATAGTATTTTCTAGCGCGATGAGTTTCCTGTTAGATTTAAATGAACATGAAGAGATGGGCGTATATACAAAGTTATAAGAATAAGTGGAACAAAAAGATTAGATTTTTTTTTTGCTTCGATTCTCTTTTAGCTATGAGCATATTCAGAAAGCTAAAGATGCTATTATTATTTTCTTCTTGACTATATAAGAGAACGGATGAGAGTGTCTCATGACTAGTCTGATGATTCCTTCCTTGTTGATGAGTTTTTATCAAGTGAATAATATAGAGAAGAGAAAAGAAAACTACTTGAATTTGTTTTCTTAAATTTTCAAATAAGAATTTATTGGTTTGTTCATTTCTGTCAATATCTTGATAAAAAAAACTATATATATGTAAAAGCCTTGTAATCTATACTTTTTCCTCTTTTCTCTAGAGTATAGACGAATGAAAAAAAAAATAAATGAATAAATACTCATTCAAGTTTTTTTTTTCTCTTCATTAAATTATAGAAAAAAATGAAGGTAATAATATATATATCAATCATTTTAACAAAAGTTTTCTTTATTAATCTTTCTATTCTTATGCAAAAAATAACATTTCAAAAAAAAAAAGCTTTCTCGATTATATAAGAGAGAAAAAAAGATTTTTATTGGTGTCTAACGATAAAATATCGGAAGAAATAGATGTAGAGCATCATCTCTGTATTGTAGCTTAACTACTATTTGTCTCGTGTGGATTCTATCGAAGAGTAGAGGAGAAAAAGAAGAACATCGAAAAAAAAGGAAGAGGAAAAATAAGCCATGAAGAATAGCAAGAAAGAGAAGCTTGATTATAGCAATGCATGCACTTTCAAAATCTTTCTCTGTTTCTTCGATGTGTCTTGTTAGAGAGTTCTACTGTCGATGATGTACTGACATTTTTAATATGTGAACGACGAACACACAAAAAAAAAATAGGCGCGATAGAAAGAAACAAACTAACAGCATGATAACATCAGCAAAAAAAAGTTTTGACATTTACAATAACATTTTATGAAAATCCTTCTATTACCATCATAGTTTGCTCGATTACACACGTATAGCAAATTCACAAAAAAAACTGTAAACACTCAGCATCACCCCCCATCAATAACCGGCACAAAATGCTTATCATATATAGAATAGAAAAAAAAAACAGCTGACAATATGGCCTTCGATGCTATTCGATTGTGTGAGTCATAATATAATCGTCAATTCGTAGGTAAAGAAGAGCGGCAGTAATATTAGATCTTTTTCTTTTTCTCCTTCTTTTTGTTCCGTCTTTACTAATAGGTCGATGCCTTATTTCATCTTTCTTTCTTTTTACCGATTCATTTTCTTTTACTTTTCTTAACGAGACTATGAAAGGTTGA
Organism: Adineta steineri; assembly: GCA_905250115.1. Taxonomy (NCBI): domain Eukaryota; kingdom Metazoa; phylum Rotifera; class Eurotatoria; order Adinetida; family Adinetidae; genus Adineta; species Adineta steineri. The sequence goes on along the minus strand of CAJNOI010000008.1, from coordinate 1,031,677 downwards.
CTATAAATGAGTGTGTTATGTATACTCGTGTGCACGCTAAACTTTTTTTTATAGTTCGTTTATTTTATATATTCTTTTTTTTTCTATTTATAGAAGAATATAAGGAAAAAAAACAATGAATTACTCGCAATAGTATGTCAATATGATTATTATTTAATAAAAATACTTTTATAGGACCAAAACAAAAATGAGTGAAATTAAAGGTGGTATTGATGATGATATTATTATTGATACTTCTTCATTTAATTTCAATTCAATATCATTAACTGCAAAAATAATTTTTATACTTATTTGTGGATGTAATATGGTACAAAATGCAATTGTTGGAGGTTCAAATAATGCAATAATGACAACACTTGAAACAGGTTTCTATATGACATCAACTGAAACAGGTTTATTTCAATCAGTTTATGAACTTGTTGCGATTTTTGCATATCCACTTGTTGGTTATTTTGGTGATCGAAGTGGTCGAAAAGTTCGTTGGATAGCTATATCAATGGGTGTACTTGCCGGTGGTTTTCTTGTTATGTCATTTCCACATTTACTTGAATCAAAACGTGGTAAACCTCCATTAGATCCAAGTATTGCTGATCATTTAACATTATGTAATCAAAATCGAACATTAATTAATGTTTGTACAATATCCAATAATCTTCGATTTTTAAGTCATTTAAAATATGTTTTCTATCTATCGAATATAATCAATGCATGTGGCTCAGCTGCATTACCAACATTAGCTGTTACATTAATCGAAGATATGTTTCCACAAGAACAAGCACCTATTGCTCAAGGTAATTTTATCGAAAATAAAAATAATTATCAATTATTTTCTTTTCTCCTACAGGTATATTTTACGCAGTTGGAGGAATTGGTATTGGTCTTGGTTTTCTTGCTACATCACAATTTTTAAAAGTTTACACTTATATTAAAAAACCACTTTGGTTAACACCAGTTTATTCCGAATGGGTTGGAGCTTGGTGGTTAGTTTATGCATTAGGTACTTGTATAAGTCTTATGCTATGTTTATCTCTTTGTATATTTGATGTTGGGGATCGTCGTAATAAGTATTTAATGTCGCAAAGAGGAGGAATGCAATCATCATTAAATCCAACATATTTATTATTACCAACATCGACAATAAATCAAAAAGATTTAACACAAAATAATCCTTTAATATCATCACGTACAAGTTCATCAACAACAAATTTAAGTTCAACTGTTAATATTATACCAAATGAAACCATTGATGAAGAACAAATTATACATGATGATACACTTGATGGAAAATGTTCTACATCAACAACTTTAATTAAATTACAAAACGTTTTTGCTGATGTATTTTCATTAATTAAACATTTACTCGTAAATTTACGTTTTATGGGTATAACTTGTTGTGCTATTGTTGAAGCATTATTAATCAAAGGATATTTGGCGTTTTTAAGTAAACATATTGAATATCAATTTCGAACAACATCATCACATTCAAGTGTTTATATTGGCGTTATTTCATTATTTTCTGTAAATAATAATCTTGTAATATAAATATCGAATTTTAAGTATATTTTTTCTAGGTTATATTTGGTACACCATTAGGCGCTTTTTGTGTCAAACGATTTGATATGAATGGACGTCAATGTGCAAAATTTTGTTGTATAATTCTAGCTATGTCATCTGTGATTTTTCTTGGATTAATACTTCATTGTCGTGAACCGACAATTGGTAAGATTTGATATTGAAACAAGAAAAAATGAAATTTTACTTGTATTTAAGGTACAACACATTCCATAAATTTACCGCTTATACAAACAGCATTCGATGATGATTTTTTCGATGAACCTGTGACCGAATTTATTGATAAGCCGTGTGAGCAAACATGCAGTAAGGATATCATAAATAATCTTTCTTTCAATCTATTATTTTGCCTATTTCAAAGAATGCGATATGAACATATATGAACCAGTATGCGAAATGAAAAATCGTAAAACCTATCAAAATCCATGTCTATTAGGATGTAAAAGAATTCTTAAAGGACGATATACTGATTGTTTATGTTTACCTAAGAATAGTACAGTTACTGTTGGTAAGTTTTGTAAATTTTTCATTAATTTATCTATTTAAAATAATATAATTTAGGTCGATGTAAAGAACGTAAATGTACAATAAATTTAATGATTACATTATGTGGTGCATTCATTGTTGTATTTATGTCTTGTTGTGTAATTGTGCCAGCATTAAAATGTGTTTTACATAGTGTTCATCCAACACATCGAGCATTTTCACTTGGTTTTAAATCTACAATGACAAAAACATTTGGATATTTACCAGGTACAATCTTATTCGGGGCAATTATTGATCGAACTTGTAAAACATGGGTACGTGGAACATGTGGATTTAAATATCAATGTAAACATTATAATAATAAACGTATGGCTATATCATTAGCATTACTTGGCTGTGGTTTTCGAAGTTTATCAGCATTATTTTGTGCTATATCATGGTATGCATATATAAAAATGCCTGATTTACAAGAAAGAAGAAAATCCAGTCAACACCATTCACAAATTTTAACACCGAATCAAATAGATACTGTTGATGGTTAAATTATATTGTTTTATTCTAGTCATTCGTGCTTACCCACTTTCGTTTGTGAATCTGTATCTATATTTGTTATGTTGATTTATGAAAATATTTGTATGTATGTACACGCGTAATTTTAAATGAAAAAAAAAACGATTTTTTTAGACTTCTATCACACAACGATAAATAAAAATGGCGGAGATATTAAATGTGACATTTTTTTTGATAGAATTAATTGATTTACTTATGTTGAAAGTCTTATGATGATAAGAAAATGTTAAAAGCTCGGAAATTGAATGCAATCTGTCTATTAGGAAATCATTAATGTATCATAAAATTAATCTTTATAGATAGTATAAAGCTAAAATATGTAATACATAGTGATTTAGTACTCATCTATGATTTTATTAGAACGAACAACAAATTCACATTGTTATGAAATTTTCTCTGAATAAGACAAAATATATTCAATTGAATTTCTTATATAATTCAATAGAATTAATATACTAGATTTCTTGGCAAAATCTTATTTCTGTAAAGTGTCATTATTGAAACAAAAAGAGTCGTATATTTATATGAGCTTCTTGTTGTCATTTATACAATTATATTATAATTCAATAATACATATATTCGGACAAAGTTTTATTTCTAAAGAAAAGAATAATTAATAACTTGTAGGAGTAAATCTTTAATTGAATTTATATACAATCTTATCTTAATGATCTTTTATTATTTGACAATATCAGAACATCAAAGTATTCTTTATAAAGATTTTTTTTTGACTTATCTTATTTCATAGTTGATTATGTAAGTTACATAAACGTAAGAGAATAATATTTGAATAGAGATCAACATTTTTAATACATGCGATAGATAATGTGCGAATTTTAGTCTCTTATTAACTTGAAAAATTTGTTTAATTTTGATAGTTATCAGTATTTATATATGTCTAATCATGATGCTTCGATTTTAAGTCGCGAGAATTGAGTAATGAAAACGTTTATCGTATATATTAATGTATGTATATTCAGATCTTATCTTTGCCAAAAGAAAATGTCGATGTATTCGTTCGACTAAAAATATAAAATGTAGCTCTTTCCAAGCTTTTGTACGTTTACTATTCAATACGACTAGTGCATTAATCTGTTAGAAGCATATATTTCTTTCTTATATTGTTATATAAAATGTATTTCGATTCTTTTTACATTAATAAGACAACAAATTAATGTTGGTACATATTGAAACAAAATTCAACCTACATATGTTTTCATAGCAAATAGATTTTGATAATCATTATCTTTTCTTATTCCTATTATCATTTATATGTTTTCAATTGACAATGATAGTTCATCTATGTTTTTTTCTTTTAATTCAATATGTATATATGATTAATATAATACAAGTACGTGTATCAATTGATTCATCAAATAGTTGGATTGTTCAAAATAAGAATGAAGGTTTTATTATTGATTGTGGTTGTTATTGGGAACATGGTATAGTACTTGGTCAAACATGGCGTCAACAATTTTCTAATGAAACATTACCATCATTTATATATCTTACTCATACACATCCCGATAATATTCTTGGTCTTGTTAGTCTTTTAAATCAATTGAATGTAACACAATTACCAGTTTATGTTAGTAGTGTAAGTGCTTTAAATGAAATGAATTATTGGTTAGAAATTTGGCGACAAGTCAATCCATTTGAAACATCAATATTACTTGATAAACGACAATCACCAGATGTATTTTTATATAACAATCATGTTAAAGTTCTTGATCATCCTATAACAATATTTAATAATGAAAAAATACATATCATATCCAATTTTCCAACAGCTGAATCAATTTATTCATCTATGATTTATATTCCTTCAGCTCAAGCTTTATTTACTGGTGATCTTATTGCTGTACAAAGTCATTTATTTGTATCACCATCAGATACATATCCAGATTCAGATGTTCATGTTTGCAATTGGATAGGTATTTTACAAAGTATTAGTTGTGCATTTCCTCAATCTACACAAATATATCCAGCACATGGAGATGGACCATCACCCATGTCATTTATTGATACAGTTGAAACAAACATCCGTTGGTTAACTTATATGAGAGCACTTATATTTAATTCATGTAACACAACATTTGTTATGCGTATTTTAGAAGATGTTTTTCGTAATTATTCAAATATTGAACAATCTCGTGCTTCTCTTGCCAATCGAATACCACATTCAGCTATGTCAGTCGGTTGTAAATGTCTACAAAATTCTACAAATACATGTGGTGGGCTTCAACCACCTTCCTGTCAATTCGTACCTAAAAACAAAACTGAATCATCACGATCAACAGCACTTTCAATTGCTTGTATTCATCAAGAAATCTCATCATCATCACCATCATTTATATATCCTACAATCATATATTCTTTCTTATTTATAATTCTATTAGAAAATATATTTTAAATATCGTTTGTTTCTTCTTGTTATTTTTACGTTTTTCTTTTTAATAGAGTACAATAATAAAGTGCTCAAACAAAAAAAAACGATATGAATAATAGTTTAGGCTTCATTTTCGCCTTCATTTTCTTCTTGATTAATATTGAAGTAACGTAATTCATAAGAATCTTTTGAATTAGCAATAACACGTAACCAATCGCGAAGTTCATGTTTTTTCAAGAATTTCTTTGTTAAATATTTCATATATCTATAAAATAAGAAAATGAAGATACAAAATTTTGTCTTTTCAAAAAAAAAACAATTTACCGTTTTGAAAGTGGTATTTCAGATGTAACTGAAATTTTCGATTTGGCTTTTTCAACAGCAACATTACCGGTTAAATTTGATGTTTTACCATTAATTTTCATTTTTTCAAGTAAAAATCGTTCCTAAACAGAAAATCAATTCAAAATAGAATAAATCATCAACGAATACATACAAATGCAGCAAGATCAAAAATACCATCTTCAACTGGATGTGTACAATCGATATAATATTTAATTGCCTTGTTTTTCTTTTTAGCACCACTTTTGCCACCTTTGGGTGTTGTTGTTGTTTTTTTGGTGACTTTTGTTGATGTTTTAGCTAATGATGATGTTGATTTAGTAGTTGGTGCCTTAGGTTTAGTAGGTGCCGGTGGTGCTGCTGCTGCTGCTGCAGGTGTTGGTGTAGCAGTGGCTGTTGCTGGTTTTTTAGTTGCTTCGACCTTCTATTAATGAATTAATAGAGTATAAAATAAAATAAAAATATTATGGAACATACTTCTGCTTTTGGTGGAGCAGGAGTGGTGGTTGCTGGTTTTTTACTGGCAGCAGCGGAGGCTTTCTTGGTAGCCGATGTGGCTGTACCTGACGTCTTTTTGTCAGACATGTTGGAAATGATAGAAATAGAGACTAAAACGGATCTGAAAAAAATATTGATAATTTATTTTATTTATAAGAATAATCGAAAGAGATGTATGAGGTAGAGCTGACAAGATATCGAATTTTTTTACATTTTAAAATACTATTGTTTATTTCTTGGAAGTCCATATTTTCTATTGGTTTTTTTATGTATCCATATGTTCCTTGATTGAAAAATAATGAACTTTTAACATATTCATTTCTTTTAATTTTATTTAAAAAATTACCTTTCGAAATTTTATACTTAAAACATCATTTCATATTTTAAATAGATGTCGCTAGTATTCAGTACTCTATATTTTTCACAATTCTTTATAACTCTCATCGAATTTTTATGTAACGATAAGAATAAATTGCGACATCGAGAAACTCTCAATCTAGAAGTTTATATATTCTTCTATCGCGTAAAAATAAGTAATTATATTTTATAACGATAGATAGATAAGTGCTCTAACATTCTATTCCTTTTATTTTAATTTCGTCCTTGAAACCCTAATAAATATGTATCACACTTGGTTGATTACAAAAGTTTAGACTATTAGATTAACATTAATTATTATGTTTATTAATTATAAGAGAAACAATATGGTATAATAATTTGTAAAGTTAGCTAATAATTCTAGAGTATAGAATATTCATATAATCTCTTTTTGCATTAGTCTTTGTTTGCATTGCATTAATACGATAGTTGTGTCAATAACATCATCGAGACATTTTTGACGGGGAAAACAAATTTGCGGTAAACATATCCTTTTCTGCTGGTGTTATATCATGGAAAAATACTAACGCATTAAAAGCTTTCTTCGTATATAAATATATATTTGTAATAACTATCATTAGGCAAAAGACAAGTTCTGAAATAAATAGAAAAGATAAATAAAACTAATATTGATCGATATCGCATAATAATTAGGTTTATAATCATCAATAAATATACTCAAGACAATATAGTACATGAAATATATATTTGATTAAATCCTTGTATTTTGTTTGATTTATATTGTATTCTATATGGATGAGCTATTACTCAGTATAGATTCCCTAACGACTAGATTCTTCAATTATAAATCTTATTCAACTACAATCAACCATCGCTCACGCCATATACATTAGAGAATTATGTAAACAGTTTAGTTATTAATTTCTATACAGAAATATTTAACTAGACGAACTTATTTCATTTATGTTAAATAAGGTTTTTTTGTTAAAAAATATATAAATATCGGTTAGAAGTATTAGCTTCAGATCATTTATCATAAGATATTTAATATAGATATCAAATCACCAACAGCTGGCTCTATTTTTTTCCTATAGTTTTCATATCAATATGTAACCTTTTCCATTAATATCTGTTTTTAATTAGTTTCTATTATTCGAAATTCTTTAGCAATAGTAAGTCATCAGTTTCTATCAATTATACTGGATTCTTTATCATGTTTGACAACTTCCATTGCACAAAGCTACGATATGTTATAAAAAGACAAGACAAAAAGACAGCGTACAAGCAATAAACACACACAATGAACAATGCATATATAACACAAAAACAAAAATATGAATAGAAAGAGATCCTCTATAATTAGAAAACAAGAATAATCATTGTTATAGGATTGATTGCTAGAAAACTGAGTAAAACTTCATGTTTTTATTTTCCACATAGTGGGTATGGAGAAAAAGAACAAAAAAAACAATAACATTCCGAGATTTACATATATTATACAAAGGAAATGATACTTTAAACTGATGTTTCATAAACAGAAAATCGTTCGATCTAAAAAGATTATTAATTCAAATGAATGTACTTAAGAAAAATATATATATATACATACATTTTCCGATACTGGTCGAGATCTTGTTGTTCCTTCGGTTTGTTTACTAGATGATGGAGTTGACATCCTAGAAAATATTATAGTATGAAATGTGTATTTATTTCATCTTCGTTCGATTTTGATTCTATGCATTCAACAAACCTATTTCGATTTTGTTTAGTGGTAGAATCATGTTTATCAATTATTGGCACTGGTATTTGAATATCTAATCCATTCATTGTTTCCTCTGAATATGAAGCTGACAATCTTTTTGGTGTAGATTGATTTAATGATGATGTAGATGATTTTGTAAATATAATTTGTGGAGTTTGATCATTATTCATCGGTAAATTTGAATGATTAAATGTTTTACTATTATCTTTTGGTATTTCATCTATTTTACCATTTGTTGTTGTTGTTATTGGTGTTTTAGTTTCGTTTGCTAGTGGTAATGAACCACAATAATGTCGACTACTTAATGTTCGTGCCGAAGATATTGATGAATCATTTGAGGGTAATGCTATTAGATGTTGAATAGCTGTTAATGGTGAAGTTTTACTAGTTTTGATTTTACTATAAGGATTTGAATCTTTTTGTTTTTGTTGTTGTTTAATAGTTCGAGGTTTTGTCGGAGGAGGTGCCGGACGTAGATGAGCTGGTTTAAGACGACGATCAGGTACCGGTGGTGGAGGTGATGGATATTGAAATTCGTGTTCAAGATCTGGATGAACATAATTTGTTGGTGCTGCCGATGAGCTTATTGTTGGTGAATGCAATGATGTTGTGGTTGGTTCAGATTCATAAGCTTCATCAGTTGTTGATTGTAAAGATGAAACATTAGATATAAATGGACTTTCTGTTGGTATTAAAAAGTCACTTCGAATATAAGAATATCCCGAATAACATTCTGATAATAATCCATATGGTGAATCATCATTGATTGAAACCGATGGTACTGATATTTGTTGTGTATTAGATCGTTCTTGAGTACTTGAATAATCAGAATCACGACATACTTCTTCATTTGATTCGACTGTTAAAATACTTTCATCAAATTCTTCGATGATCTGTCGTTGAATCCGACGATATTCTTCTGTTATTGTTGTTGTAATAACTTTTCGTGGAGAAATGATTTCTCTTTCTTCGATTTTTAAAATATTATCATCAAATTTGACTTCATCAGCTTCATCTTTTTCATCTGATAATGCAAATCGAGTATTTTTTATTATAGATCGAACAGGCGGCACTAATCTATTCAATAGAAATTTCAATAAGTAAATTATAGAAACTATAAAAAAAAATATCTTACTGATCATCTATATCTTTGTTTAACTCAATAGTATTTGGTATACTATCAAGTAATAATCTTCCTTTCCGTACTGTTTCTTCATTAACACCATCAGATGATATTTCAGTATTTGTATTATGTAAAAGAAGATTACAACGTAAATCATGTGTTGGTATTTGACTATTTGCAGCACGCATCATACCATCATAATATCGGCCTAAATTTATATGTCGTTTTTGTATATGTGAACGATAGATAGGAAGTGAACTGTTAGAAACATCATGTTTAAGATAACCCATTGTATTAGTTGGTTGGTCTAGATCTATATTCAAGGGAGAATTAGTTATTGGAAATTCCTTGTCAGGAATCATTAGTGTTGATACTGGAGAATCCTACAAAGAAACAATAACAAATAAGAACAAAAATGAATGACTTCTTATAGAAAAACAGAGAAAAAGACAATCTAACGAAATATGATCTAATCGAGGACAGAAATGAATGAATAAATGTGATACAGTTTTATATTTCACAACAGAAAAAGCAGTACATATGTCCTTCATTTCCCTTCTTTTCATTGTATACTTTTATATGTTTGTACAATTACTATTGATATTGTCCAACAGACGACAATCATTATCAATATTTATATACACATAGGTATATCAGGCAAGAAAAGTCTACTTAAAAAATTAATGATTCTGATGCACATAGGTATGAAAGGTCGATGATGATTATGATCAGACAAGCAATAAGAACAACATTATATTAATAAACAAAATAAAAACAATAAATTCTTATTATCGAAATTTTTTCTAGTTCATAGAACTTGTTGATTGTATTACTACGTACGACGACGCATGGACCAGATACAACTATAACATTCCTTAGGGAAAATCCACATGGCATTTAGGCATATACATTAGACAAGACAAAAAGCAAATATAGAATTGATAGTTAGTTATTTATCCGAAAACGACTTACCATATGCTAGTTTTCTTTTTTTATTTACTAAGAAATGTATTTATATTAGAACTATAAGGATTTGTAACAACAAGTTTTTATTTAATTAGTAAAAGTTTATTATGTACATACTTGATTAGAAGATAATTTTGAATGAATTGTACCATCATCATTTGTTCTTGAAAAAATATATAAACGATTTAGACTACCTCGAGGTATAATAGATGATGTTTCATTATCACGATCATTATCATGAAATGTTTCAGCATTGCTAGCAAAAACAATAAATTCATCTGCATTACTCATATCATTTTCGTCCATTTCACGAAGGGCATTTTCATCATCAGATAATTCTCTAACACCTGTATCTGTATCATCATCTTGTTCAAAATTTTTCAATTGTAACACATCATTTAATATTGAATAGACTAAATTATTAGCTAAATGTTCTACTAACGTATTGGTTTCATCATTAACAATTCCATCGACAGTATGTATGTTTTTTGTCGACGAACGGTTGTCACTTTCTTCTTCTTCATCAGTCACATCTTCCAATTCGACACGAGCAAATAATATTTTTTCACTAAACAAAAAAAAAACAACAAAAAAATCTTCCTATCGGCACGATTATAAATCTAATAATGCTCATTAGTTTTCCCTAATTGTTTTATAGTTGACTATCTCTATTCAAGAAAGAATTTTACAAAAGATCATCGACTGAACATGCATTTTGTCTTTTTCTCATCATCAACAAAGATCAACTATTCATTAGAGACAATATAGTCTAGCACATTAGCTTATGTCAGACGATTAAAAATTGATTTTTTTTGTTCTTACTCTGCTAGAGGCATCGTTTGAATTTCATTTGAGTTCCTATGATGATTGTGTTGCTAGAAGATAAAAAACAATCAATATTACGAAGTGCTAGTAGATGAATGACAAAAAAAACAACAAAGCTTCTTTCTTTTTTCTCCTTTCGTCTCGTCCTTTTTGCGTCTGTTACTGCGGCATACATAAGCGAATATGAAAGGGGGAGAAAGAAGAAAAAAAAAGCATAAACATATAGAGGGTATAAGGATATATGCTAACCTTATCGTTCGTTATTGAGTGATTGTGTGTATTGCTGTTATTTTGCTTATCAATACTCGTGTTTTCGACGTCATCATCACCGTTGATATTATCAGTCAAATTAGTCTTTTTTTCTTCAATAAATAATTCGGATATCATAGTTTTATCAGAAATTAAATTTTGTTTGATACTATGGACATGTTTATTATCATCGTCATGTTTAGGTGGTATATCGTAATGATTAACATTTGATGTCTCATTTTGAATAACCGATATTTTTGGGTTACCTGTAAAAAAAATTATTTTTGTCATAAGTCAATAGTCCTTGATAAGGAAGAAAAAAATACAGGATTGGTTTGAATATGTAACATTTTTCTCTCCTAATACGTATTCATACAGAGACGCGCCTGCAAACACTTGTTTATTTCTTCGTCTGCTAGAAGAAACCATCTGGTTTGATTGATACCGTATGACTATGTCTGTAGTATACGATTATCTATTACAACACGGCGGCATGAAAGATTTGTTTTCATATACTACGAATTTTGTTACGTCCTTTTGTTCTCAATCAATGTATCCAGTCGAAGCACATATACAAAACAAAGAATTAAATGAGTTGTCCGTGACTGTTTCTGTATTCATTTTCTAATATATTATAAGAAGACAAACATATATGACATATAGATGACAACAGCAAGGTCGTAAAATATTTGTAATGCGTGGAATCAAATCTAGTTGTCTCGAGTAGTGTGTACTTTTTTGTTTAAGAATGTGCACTCTATAAAGTTAATCTGGTACAAATAGAAGAAACCTTGAATGAACGTTTTTTTTTCATTCATCGAAAAAAGCATTTGATAAACAAATGTTGTTTTTTTATCGCTTCATGTAACAGTATGCAATTGAATTTCTTATTTAATCTATCTTTTATACACGACAATGTATCAATTTACACAGAATTAATGAGATATGAAAAGAATAACATAGACAAACTCTAATTTACTGATTAATAAGAGTCCCAAATAAGTATATATAACATGTATAGAAGCTTTGATAATGATCTATCTAAACGCAAACTTAAAGAAGAAATAATATATGGTGAAATTATCCTTGAATGTTCTGAGTATCAGATTTGTTTCTCATCATTTTTATGTATATATATATATATAAAAATGAAATATTGATGACAACGATTGATTTTCAAAATATATATATTTTAGCTTACTAATCTGATCAGTTTGCTTCTTGGGAATAAATTGAGTTGGTCGATACCACTGACTTGATTTTGTTACACGTTCGATGCCCTTTTCATGTTTATTATGACGACGTGAATTAGATGACAATGAAGGTAATAATGAAGAAGAGTTCGTTCCATCCATCATATAATTTGGATAACAAGAATGTACGGATGGAGATGGTGATGTTCCTAATGATGAACGATAGGAACGATAACTATGTGGACGTTGTACATGAACTATTTCGGGAGTACGATGAACGTCTCTTTCATAATGACTTGTCGAGACAAGTAATGGTTTATTCGATGGTTTATATGAAGGGGCGGGTTCGGTATACCATGACGGTATAGTCAATTTTTGGAGTGAATATTGAAAACGTCGTTCGTAGTCATTAATCATTGTGGATATCATTAGGTTTGATGAATGAGAATTGTCTCTAGTTGTTGATCATACTGGTTTTTGTCGAGGATTGGTTATAAATAAGACATCATCATATTGATGTACGAACAACTGATCAGATATACTTAAAACCATAATCAGATTTACGTATAAATTTTTAATCTATATATAAATGCAAAACATGATATTATCTTGAAAAAAGAGATTAAGTTTAAAGAAAAAATGAAATCATGTAAACGAATATGGCTAGTAGTAAATGGATATATATATATAACTGAAACAAGACAAATCGTACTTCTTTAGTCGAGCAGAAAATAAAAATGATTGACATTCGATTGGCAATCTCAGTTTTTTTCTCCTTAGTTTAATCTGATGATTGTTTCTATCTTACCCAGTAAGATCAGACTATCTTCTTCATCATCATCATCCAGCACATCAAATTCATTATTGATATATTTCTGTTGGTGGATCGATATCACCAATAAATCGATAGAATTATCATCGTTGTTACTATTATTTTTTGTTTATAATCTAAATCATTGAAAAATATGATATAAGACATAAGATGCATGTATACAAATGTGTGCATAAAGTAAAGAACACAACAATGAATAGGATGAATAAGGGTGATAAGAAATGAAACATTATCTTTTACTTGCCTGCCTGCTTACTTCCTTTCTTTCCTTCGTTCGCTCTCTCTCTCCCTCGTTTCCAGTGTCTTAAAAAAAAGGAAGAATGAGACAAGAAGAAAAAAATCTCTATTATTATGTCCGTTCAACTTATAATACACTCAAAATGCATTATAGTCGCTTGTCGCCTGGCTTTGTTGTATATATATATATAGAAATGAAAGAAAGAATATAAAAAAAAGAAGAAAAAAAAGTATAGAAGTATGTTTAAAGGGTGTAACTCCTTAGATTCCATTTACATGTTGTTGATGACCCAGCAAGATGAACGGATGGCGGTACCGATCACACACACACGCACACATATATACACATACTCATCCATCAAAATGGCATCTAGTGCTTTACTTTGAAATAGAGAAAGACTATACGAGAATAATTGCTACATACTAGTTAGAGTATTGATCGATTCGGTCATTTCATCAGCTATATATAAATGTGTTCGTGATTAGCCATCGATCTATATGCATGTTTGTCATCATTAGTCAATAGAAATAAGTAGAATTACTATCGGTGAAGGTTAAATCATCGTTCGATACTTTACAATACTATCTGACTCATTGTGATTATCATCATTAACAACCTATTCTCTATGTTTAACTATACATATATATATATATAAAGAGAAGACTGATTTATATTTGTGTTGATCTTAAGAAAGAAAATAGAATAACAATAATATTAGTTGCGTTGATATAATTGTTGCTAGAGCGAGAAAAACTATTAGAATCATCCTTCGCAACTAAACTATCATCAACATCATCATCCTCTTCTCGTTTTTTCTAATGAAATGTCGAGAAAAGCTAGTAGAGAAGAAAAAGAAGACGAAGAGAAACATAAAAAAGCTTTTATTTAGTCACTTTATAGTCGACAGAAACACAATCGATTGCAATTATTAACTAGTCTAACAGGAAGTATAAACAACATTTCGGGTGAGAAGATCTTCGATCTCATTTGTTTCATATCCAAGTTCATTGAGAATTTCTCTAGTTCGTTCTCCATATTGAGGGGCTCTTCGATGAATTAACCATTGTGATCGACTCATTGTTATTGGTTGTCCAAGAAGTTCCATACCACCACGTTTGGGATGTTCAATATGACTTGTTAAATGTAAATGTTTTACTTGTGGATCAGCAAATGTTTCATCAATACGATTTATTGGTCCGCAGGCAATACTTTCTTTATTCAATTCATTAATCCAATATTCAGTTGATTTTGTAGAAAATACTGTCTCCAATTGAGTATTTAATTTTTCACGATTAATAGAACGTTTCTCAGCTGTATGATAATCAGGATCTAATGATAAATTTTCAAGATTTAATGCTTTACATAAGCGTTTAAATTCTGATTGTTGAGCAGCAGCTATATTTATATGTCCATCCAATGTACGAAAAGTACCTGTTGGAATTGTTGTTGGATGATGATTACCAGCTTGTGATGGTATTTCATTATCAACAAGATATCTAGCTGCTTGTAAATCTAACATAAAAATTTGTGCAGCAAGTAGTGATGTTTCAATATATTGACCTTGACCAGATGAGTGACGTTCTAATAAAGCAATTAATATTCCATTGGCAAGAAGTAAACCAGTTGAAAGATCAGCAATTGGAATGCCAGCACGAACAGGTCCTTGGCCTGGTAATCCTGTCACAGACATAAGACCACCCATACCTGAAAAAAATATAAAATTTCGATTAATTTCATCATGAAAAATCTACCTTGTACAATTTGATCATAACCAGGTCGATTTTGATATGGTCCTGTTTGACCAAATCCTGATATAGAAGCATAAATTAATCGAGGATTAATTTCACGTAATGTTTCATAATCAATTCCAAGACGATGTTTTACATCAGGTCGAAAACTTTCAATTAATACATCCGTTGTACTAACAAGTTGTTTTAAAATACGTATACCATCATTATGTTTAAGATTAATAGCTATTGAACGTTTATTTCGTTGAATATTTTGATAATCAGATGTATCAATTTTATCATCATCATCAGAATTATTTTTTGGCATTTCGATTTTAATTACCTGAGCACCCCAATCACTAAGCTGTCGAACAGCTGTTGGTCCTGCACGTACACGTGATAAATCAAGAACTTTATAAGAATTTAGTGGTTGTGATAACATTGTTTAGACGAGATATTTTTTATTTAATAGAATATATATATGTGTAGATAGTATTTGCCGTTCGATTCATTTTTTTTCTTCCTTTTGAATTCGAGGCAATAAGTTAGATCACATGATCAGAAAAATGTGTTTTTTTTGCCTTTCAGTCAATGATTGCTATCGTGGTATAGAGCCAAGATAGACTGAAATGTGAATATATAATAGCACTTATTGCGATAAGTAAAAGCTTGCAAAGGTCATTATTATTTAAAGTAGAAAAAAAATAGACAAAAGAACTCTAAATTAAAAATATATCTCAAGTGTTAATTATTTAATTTAAAATAAAGAGATGTTAATAATTGTATTAAAAGAATTATCAAAGAATTTTTGTAATAGAATTAATCTCCTTTTTCCCACTGAATTGATTACAAAATTCAATTCAATTATTAGATAGTAAAGAAAGAAAAACACTTGTTTGTTTTCATATATATATATTTATTTCTATAAAGAAAAACATTTTTACAGTCGAACTGAAGAGGAAAAAGAGAGGTCATTCGAATATATCAATTTTTGTATATTTTTCTAAGATTTTATTTGTTGATGATAATTTAACTGATTTCGATGATGAGGATAATGTCGAACAAGGTGATGATGATGAATGTACTGTTGATAAACGTGTTATTGTTGCTGGTGATGAATTACCTGAATGAGCTGTTGATAAAACATGTTCTTGATGTATAAATTTAACACATTTTACTGAACGCATTTTCAAAAGACCTAATATAAGTATAATTATAATAAATAAAGATCCAATAAGTAATCCAATTAATAGAATTGGTAAGGGTAATATGGATTGTTGTACACGAATAGGAATCGATATTGATATACATCGATTATCTTGACATATAGAATTTTTTGGACAAGTAATTCGCGAAAGATTTGTATCACATTCGGATAATATAGGTAATTCACAATGATAGATATTGTTTGATAATATACGTCGTGTACCTAATGGACATTGACAATTATGATCGATTTCATTTGTATGAATTTGTTTTTGAACATTACATAAACGTCGACAACGTTCAGGTGTAAGAGAACAATTCGAAGCAAGTTCTGTATCAACACAAAGATGTCCATATTTTTCTATTGTATGTGTACGACATTGACAAGTTTTCGATAATGATGAACATTCATATAATTGTGAATGTGAACAATTCTCATGACATTGTGAACCAATTGTTTGTTCGAATTCAATTTGAAGATTGAATAGATTTGATATAAGAAATGTTTCATTGGAAATAATAATACGACAATTTTGTAAAGCGATTTTTGATTGTTTAAAATACGCACCACGTAATGGAAATGTATTCGATTGGGAATATTCTTGAAAATGAAGTGAAACTGTTCTTGTACGTGTTGGTTCTGTTCGTCGAATCGATAAATCTGTCTAAAGAATAAAATGAGAAAAACATATATTTAAGATCTTATTTTCTTACACGAGTATCAATCATTGTAAATTCACAATCATTTGGTGCATAAATTTCTTTATTTTCTGAACATTGAAAAACAAGTGGTACAGGTACTAAATATGTATCGGCAAATGGATAAATAATTCCAATTGAAAGTGATTGATTCATAAATGAATATGATTGATTTAATAATGAATATAATGGTCGTACTGTTAAAGATGTTTGATTATTATTAAGTTCAAATATGTTCGAATGAATATCGTAGAAACTTTTAAGAAATTGACAATTTTCTAATATCTTTGTATGATAAATTTGTAGATGAACTATAATAAGAAGAAGATGGGAAAGTTGTCGTCGCATGATATTTGTTCAATGAGTTGTGTTAATCAAATATTTTTGCTACTTGCTACCTTCTCTTTTCGTCACACAAATACAAACAATAATCGAATGGCCTTGCCTCTTTGACTGAATAGAAATGGATGTGTTCAATTCGTTGTTTACTCTTCTACTTGAATATACATATATATATGAGAGTATTATGCCGCTCATTCAATCCGGATGTTATTTTCTTTCGAATAGTGATGAGAGAGGAGAATAAACGAAAAGAAAAAAAGCGGATCAATACGACGAGACTAAATATATCAAAAAAAAGAATATATTAGCATAGAAAAACGAAAATATAGTCTAGAAGATTAGACAGTTAACATATAAAAAAAGAATTTTTTTGTGTGTGTCTCTGAGTAATAAGATGTTCGTCAATAACGAACGATAACAAACCTTATAAGTTTGTTTTTGTTATTATTATCAAACGGTTAAATCAACGTTCATTCTCTATTGTTCATTAAAATCAATCGATAGATCGATCGATTCTTGTCATTATTCACTTGGCATCGACGTGTATAAAAAGAATAAGCAACAAAAGTGGTTCACTAGGTGTCAATGAAATAATTTCTTCCATAAATTTACTTCTATCTATACATATGAAGTGGACAGCCACTTAAATATCCTTGAAAATCAATAGGCCAAGAGCACTTTCAATGATAGACGACGAAAAAAAAAGAAGTTGGTAACCTTATCGGTATTGTATGTTCAAGGTTGTTTATTTAGCAAAATTTTCCTGGAAGCATCTCTATTGTTGATTTTAGATGATTTCTTTTTCTTCTCTTCTTTTTTTACATAAGATTAATAGGCGAAAAATGTAAATATAAACATAACTGTAACTATTATTCAGGATGAAATCTATCATCAATGTCATCTATCTTAATGATATTATCGATCGTACGATAGTTTTCTTCTATTGTCTATTGGTTTTTGGCTTTCTTTTTAGTACTTCTATAACATAGAGAAATATATATATGGTAAAGCAATTATCTATTTGTCAATCATAGAAATAAATATGTCACGTACATTTCTTAAATATCCATTTGTCGATGTTAGTGACATATGAATAGTATAATAATAAAATGTAAAATTGTACCCATAATACTGTAAATATTTCACGAGAAAAAAAAATTAATAATAATACTAAGAAGAACAAGAACAAGAACAAATAAAAGCTAAGGACAAAAGAAAGAAAACAATACAAATATGAACAATTTTGTTTTTTTTACATAAGGTCTGATGTAGAAAAATGTCTTGATAAACGTGCAGCTTGACGTTTATTTTCTACACAACGTAATAAAGGATCATGAACATTCCATGTTAACGTTCGAACAGTTTTAGCTGTTGGTACTGGTGAAGCCGTAAATGATGCAGCTGGTGTTATACTTATAGCTGTCGTATTTGTATTATTTAATAATGTTGCACGAAGTAATTGTTGTTGACGTCGTCGTTCAAAATTAGAATGATAATGTGATGTTTTATAAGCTGTATGATTTTTTCTATTCACATCTAATATTAAATCTTGTTCTTTTATATCTGACACACGTCGTTCAAGTGTTACAAGACATGTTGGAACTGGGCAACAGGAACATATATGTCTATAGAAAAATAATATAGCTGGACCACAGATACGATAAATAAATCGACGACAAATAGTCTTAAAATCTGATCGAAAACGTTTTGATGTTGCCATATATAGAAGAAAATTAATAGCATGATTTGATTCACGCATACATTTTTCAATAATAGTTAAATATGGATGAAATACACCCATACATACTTGGATATTTTCATAGAGATTTCGTGTAAAATGACATTGAGGATAATTACGAAATAGATATGTTATGCACCAATGAAGATAAAATGGGCCAAGTAAAAGAAGAAATGCAAACGATGCAACAAATAACATAACTGTTGTACCACGTTTATCCATTAAACTATATAAACAAAACAAAAAAAGTAAACAAATTTCTTTCTTATCAATCAACACATAAAAAACTCTATTGACATTTAATATTATTTAATTAGAATGACCTTAAATGTAATATAATTCTTTTCTTAATTGTTATTTAACTTACGTTGATGAAAGATTTTTTGTTGTACCATCTTCATCTTTAATTTTAAAACGTTTTCGTGAATTTTTTAATTCAATTATAATTATTAAATTACTTATAGATATACCAAAAAATGGTATCATTGCATATGAAAATACAGTAAAAAATCCACGAAATATTTGATAACGATGTGCATGTAATGTATCAAATGCTTCACAATGTAATGTACCACTTGTATAAAATATAAAATCAAATGGAATTGGTACAATATATATAAGCATCATAAATGCTAAAAATGGTAAACGAAATTTATTAAACATGTATCGACATAAGGGATATTTAATAACAACACAACGTTCAATCGCAATTATTAATAATGTTGTTGATGAACATTGACGAAAATATAAGAAAAATATTCCAAACATTTTACAGAATGGTGCTGATGTTTTTAAATATGTCATTACATTACGAAATAATAATGCAAATAAACTTGATGCTAAACTTAATAAATCAAAACAAGTTAATGCAAGAAATAAAGTAAATGATGATGAACGTCTTAATGAACCACACATTAAAACAATAAATACACAGGAATTAAATATGATACCAATAACAACAATAACATATGTAACTATTGCTAATTCATGTGATGATATATTACGAAATTCATCGTACCGTTGACAAAATAACGTTTGATTATTAAGAAAATCATAACTATCTGGAAGCTCATTCAAATGAAATAATCGACGTCGATCAATTGGATTACTACCACCATCAAATAAATATGATCCACGTGATGTATCATTCGATACATAAATACTATGACTTGATATTGATGAATAAGAAGTTGTATTACACATTGTTTGATTAATTCGTAAACAACAACCAGCGTGCCACAATGGTCTTTGTAATGATAGGTTAAAGGAAAATTTTAATGTATAATCATTTAATAGAAAAAGGTCATGATTTGTTTTTGAAAGTGATGGTGTTTTAGTTGCAAATGTTATAGGAAATAAAAATGGTAATAATAAAATCCATAGAGTGAATTTAGAAGGAAATATTTGCTTAGTTTTGATTTCAATAAAATGTCGTTCAAATAAATAATGACGTAAATGATCTGTAGATAAGATAAAATCAATAAAAAGTTCAATTTTTTTAACGACGATAATAGGATGAATTGATTGATGATGAACTCGAACGAATTTGTCGAGTAAATATTGATGAAGCATAGCGATTTTGATTTGTATTAGATGGAATGGAACATTCACATGTGAACGAACATAAATGATAACAGCAACAACGGAAATAAGCAAGAAATTGTTTGGAACGTGGTGATCGAGTATTATTGATGATTTGTTCATTTCTTTGTTGTTGTTGTTGACGGCGAATTTTATCAGATTTTGATGATTGATCCTTGGTAATATTGTTACATAGTGAAGAGAACGATGATGAACCATTATTACGATGATAGGGTGTTGTTGTAGGAGTAGAAGATGAAGAAGAAAAAGAAGAAAATGTAAATAATGTTGTCGTACGATTAACACTACTTAATGATGGAACTTGAGATTTTCTTTTAATCTTAAACATGATGAGTGAATGTAAACGACAAGAAGACAACAGCAGCGGATATGACAACACAATGAATTGAATAATAATTTAATAGGATTTGAGTAAGCACTGAAAAAAGAAAAGAAAAAAAATAAAATATTAATAAATATATTTAGATTTTAAATCCAGAAAATCCTTCTTATCAAAAAGCAGAAAACAATATACGAATAAGATTATATTTTTTTGCAAAAGAACTAGGATAAAATTTACTTATTTTTCTAATTATTTATATTCTGCCTTATGCTTATTTCTGTTTTTCTATATAATTATTGATATATATTATCTTCCGTTATTTTGAACAATACAATATTTAACTTGAATATTCGAGATACCCTCTATTATTCATATAAGCCATTTGTATATATATATATATAGTTTTTTATTATGATTATTTTTGAATATACTCATTAATATGCTTTTATACATTCTTTTATAAATTTTTTCATGATTATTATGTGTTAGAAAAAGAACTTAGCTAAATGAATCGAGAAAAGAATTATAAGAGTCTTTAGGGAATCTCTAGACAGAAACAAATGCACATAGACGTTCGACTTACTTTTAAAATATTGGTATCTAATAATCTGTTCGGCATAGTTTGTATACGCATATTGTTAATATCAACATGCAGCGAACAAGAAAAAAAATCTGATCTAGTATTGACGATATTTGCGAAACTGTTAGATGGCCCATGGCGTATACAAAGACAATTTTTATAGATAAGCTGAATAAGCAATCGAACATCTGTATGTTTGCGTAAGCCGAAGCAAAAACAAGGACAGACATATACGAGAAAAAATAAATCGGATTAACATCACACATTGTAAAGCCCTCAGGTAGAAAGACAAGTCTTTTTTAGTTTTTTTTATTGTATATACGATTATATATTTTGATAATTACATGACGTACATAAATTGTCTGATTATATGAGATCTTTTCTATACCTCTAAACGATAATCGAGGGTTGTTATTTTTGCCTATTCGTTTGTCTCAATCGGAAGCTATTGAAGTGAGCAATGCTTTTGTAAATATTGATCAAATTGCAATTGCACGAGCATACGATTGAACAATATTCATACGATGATTATTACGACAGTATAATATGGCACTATTTTCTTACTTTTCTTTTTTTTACAACAAATATAACACACACACACATATATATCTATATATAAGCAATAATACTTACTTTTTCCTTTTTTTTTTCTTGGTTAATATAATATGTTGCCTTGAAAATTGACTCTAATACAATGATGATCGATACGTAACTCTAAGACGTGACGAATATAGAAAATGATGTCTGTTTAAGAGCCTTTTTTTTCTTTTCTTCGTCTCTGTTGATTTCCGTTTGGCGTCAAACTGAGATGTTTATATATAGATGATATATCTCTTCATTTCATCCGTTGATTAATAGAAAATTTTTCGTTTTTTTCTTCAAGAATTGCAATTATAATAATATAGTATATTTGTGAATATATAATTTTCTTTTTTTTGAAAGCGAAATTATTTTCTGTTGTATACTATTTACCAAAAAAAAACAAAAACGATTTCCTAGTACTGAAAGAGAGAGAGAGAGATAGAAATATGGTATATTTAAGTAGTATTTTTTTCTGGTAGTAATGACAATAGGGCGCAGTACGGGTATTAGTAATACACGCTCGAAGCGATATACAGCAACACAGAGAGGAAAACCTATAGTCTCTATCAGTATTAAGCAACCATGCTGTGCTGGCGTTTATAAGATGAAAGGGAGAGCGGGAGAGGGAGACAGAAAAAAGAGGAGGAGATAGAGAAAGAAAAACGGGAAGAGAAAAAAAAGCTAATGTTCAGTGAAAGAACGGATGATTGATTGATGAAACAAAAAGAAAAATCTGTGACACTCATTCACTCAGTGAAAATTGTGTTTAGAAACAGGAAATAAAATAAAACTACTAACGCCGTTTTATTTTGATTATTTACTTGATTTTTAAGGGCAAAATCAATTACCTGTTATTCATATACTTATCTCCCTATTGATTTCTTTTTGTCTTTTAGTTTAACAGTATCAAAGGAAATTAAATTAATGTCATAATTTTCATTTACTTTGTTATTCACTAAAAAAAAGAAAAGGGAAACGAATAGAAATAGGCAAGATTTTATCACACACATAAAACAAAAAAGTTAAGATTGTATAACAATGATATAAAGAAAATAAATCCAGAAGAAAAAAGAATTTTTTTTGTCGTATGTGATTATCATAACGATGTATCTTCGTATATTTCAGCATGTTTTTCAATTAACCATAACGATCTTTACATTTCTGATTGACATTGACAATACAAGATATATATTCAAATGGATTCTAGTATCCTTATCCTAATCGATCACTATTACTATTATAAATTGTATCAGTAATACAAAACCGAAAAAAAAAATTTAATTGAATAAGTAACAATAAGTTAAAAATTTTTCTTTTCTTTTTTTCTATATCAATTTATCGAACTTACCGATTTAGAATAATTTGTATTGTATAATTATATTTATTATAAAATATATAACTCAATTATTTCTTAACGCACTTTTATTGTCGATTTGGTTTGTTTGGCAATTCATTAATTTAAGGGAATGCACACAATATATTATACACAAAAGAATAAATAACTGCTATTGTTATATATATATATGTATATGTATATATGATTACACGACCATTTTTGTCATAATATCAATACTTGATGAGTTCTGTATATATCATTGGGAAGTGGTAGTATAGATAGTTAAGAATTGTAGAGAGACAAATGAAGGCGAAAAAGATAGTTATTGATGAAACTATATATACATTGAATATATCTGGATAATGAAGTAGTGTCATAACTAAACAAACGAGAGAAAGGTCATTATTTTTCCCCTTTTTTTTCTTTCTATTCGTTTTGACGCACCAGTTCTTTCTTCGTTATTCTATTCATACAGAAAAACTGCAAGTAGGCGTATGTAATAAACCTAATAACATCTTGTCATACTGAGTAAATTAATCATTTATATTTTTAATACTATTATCGAAAATTTATGTCTAAACAAGTTAGTTAAATATTTTCAATAATAAAGGAAACAACTTATTTAAATAAGGAAATTTCGATAATATTTTGATTGATGAGTATATGCTTTATGTTTAAATAAAATTTATGTATGTATATCTATCTATTGATGCTAATACATACTGTCATAATAGACAGTCAATGATGATCATTCTTAATCAATTGTTGATCAACTTAATAAACATTCCTCATATATGATCTACGATGGAAATCAAATGAACAAAATTCTATTGAATAACTATTTTTTTCAATCATAGATGCATGAATAAATCAATCTCGATGTGAAATCAAATGGATGAATAGATAATACAAATATTCTCAACATTAGTAATTATCTCGTTTGTATATAACAGCACGTCGTTGACATTCTGTTTAAGATAGCTAACTGAAACTTTCCTGAAGACAAAAAAAAAACCTAATAAAAAAATGTTATGATCATGCTACTGAATGGCTATAAGTATCATGATGACATTTATAAGATATTGTCAATTTGTTGTCTTATATATTATAAACATCAAGTGCAATTGGATATATACGTTAGGAGATCAAAATAACAGATATAGGAAAAATATCAAATATAAAAATAACGAAGAAGAAAAGATTAATGATGAATTCCAATGGAGAAGATCAACAAGTGAAAGTATCAAATGTTAATAATTCACCTGATTTATTACCCTTGTTTTTCGAATATTTTTTTATTTTTCATTAAAAGCATCTGTGTTTTTCTTCACGCACTATCATCACTAACGATTATTATATTATTCTAGTGTTGATTGACATATTTCGTCTTATTAATAGACTGTCATTAGCTACAATTTGATGTTGGAAAAACGATTAAAATCAACTAAATTAGAGCAAATATGAATTATTCAATTAAATCTCGTCGATCGTGTTCTATATGTTCATATTATTCAATAAATAGACGAATAATAACAACAATACAAATAATTCAATCAAAAAAAGAAATAGAAGATAATTCTTAAAAAATATAATTACAGATAACTATTATATATGTATGTAGAACTTAAATAACATATTGAAAAACAAATATTTTCGACATCAATTATTTGATTTATTATTTTCTTTCAACACAAAAAAATATATGGATATCTAAAACTATTTAGTCATAATCATGCAAAATATAACACTTAATGTATGTTGAAGAATTATTGATTAGTCCATTATAAGGATATGACTGAAAATATCATTTATGTCTTTATTCCATATGGTTGTGTGACAGTCGCTTTAGTGTTATTACGCAGATTTATAGATATTTCTTATTGTATATTCTGACAATGCTTTTATATAGAGTATTTAATTAACAGATTGACAACCAAGAACAGTTTTTTTTCAACGTAATTTAACATGCAATGAAGCAATTGTTTCTAGGAATAGGTAAAGATGAAAAGAAACAGTCTTTAGAATATTGAAATATGTCTTATTATAGGATCGCATGACTGCTAGTACTCAAAAGAAAAAACTCGATTCTTTTTTTTGCTTAACATCACTTATATTTTGATGAAGTATCTATCGAAGATAGTAGTTAAAAGTTCGCAAAATTCATTCTTTTCTTAAAAAAGTAATTCTCATGAGAATTTTTATTTACTATATATATGTTTATTACAGAACAAAATTGAATTTTTCGTCTATCCTCGTTTATCTATATATACATATCAAATGGAATATATTTTATTTCTAGTCACAAATTAAATTCTAGAAGACGTAATAAATGAAATAATTCAATAGTTTATATACACATCCTTTTATCTACAATTATTGGGGGAAATAATGTTTAACACTTAGTCAACGATAAAACAATTTCATATGTTTTTTATAATGAAGATGAATCTTAAAAGATTGTGACCTTCACAAGATAGAATGTTGTATTCTATCAACACTTATATATTTAATAAGCATTCATAATATCTTGATGTTCTCATTGGCTAAAAAGAAATTGTTTGTTAAATATTTACCAATTTGATTTATTCATACAATGATCTAGTTCTTTTTTTCAAGTTAAATATTGCTTTTGTGTAATAATGAATAACCATTCTATTGATTCAAAAGACAACGGATATAATGAAAATCTATTCGACGATTTCATTTAAAATGATTTGTTAGTATTAGAATTAATATAATATACTTAAAAAATCAAACTAGGTCAATTCTTTCATTTTACTCTCAAATGATTTATATCTAATCTTTCTCCATTAATAGCTTAGAAGGATTGGATATTTTTCATATCAATCTACTGTAGATTCTATTATGATAGGCTTTGTTTAGATCAACAAATATCTTATAACATTCAAGGATATGTCAAATATGATTTGATAAAATAATATTGATAGTTTATGAAATCGAAGAAGGTATACTAATATAGAACTACATAAAGATCGAATAGTATTTTCAAGTCCTATTTGATAACCGCATCTTACAGATACCGATACGATTTTCATAGATCATATAACGTAGTCTATATAACAAACACGGAGATATCTATTGTTTAATGATAATGGTATAAAGTAAGCTCATAAAGGAACTTAAGAGTATACTGAAACTATGGGCACCGATACAATTTTCTCCCAGGATAGGCTGAGTTTTGAAAATAAATCCCTGCGAATAGAAAATTAAACGAAGATTTTTCTTACCTATTAATTGTTTAGTCTTTCTTGTTGACTTTAACTGTTGTTGGAACGATGGATGAAGAAGAAATAAAACTATTCGTGCTTAAAGAAAGTCTTTCAACTTTGTTTTTTTAGATAAAACTAGTACAAATACACTTCAAATAGAGCACATCTAATTTTTCTTTATATATACTCAGACCTATTAATAGTCTTTTGTTTTTCTACTTTGAAAAAGACATAAAATGACTTTGTTTAGGCGGCATTTCCTTGTAAAAATCTTTAAGAGGAAATCAACCAAAAAATGATTAAAAATCTATTATAATCGATTAGAGGTTCGTGCAAAAGAACATTATAATTAACTTTTGTCCGAGATAAAATGAACAAATGGAAACCCATTTCCATAAATTATAATCTATTTTTTACATCATCTGTACGCGAAAAGACTAATAATATATGCGTATCTAAAATTCAAAACTTACTTTAAACAGAAACTTGGAACAAACAACTCAATATCGATACAGACACCAGCAAAATTCGATAAATATCTCAGTGGATACAAATTTATAGTAGAGAGAATGTAGACTAATCTTGTAGCAATATGATATCTGTCAGCGTATGAAAACTATTTTATAAGTATCTTTAAATTTTATAAATTAACGTTTAAATAATACAGACCTATTAAAAAGTGAAAGCAGTGAACAGTTTATAGCTACAGACATTGTTACAAACTGATTATTTATGACTCGATATTGTCAAACATCCTTGCCATTTAACATCTATACATAACAATGATTGATTACTTAATGTCAAGGTTAGTAATTACTATAAATGAGTAGGTCATCATTAGCCCGCTATCCTTGTCATTACTAATTGCTTTTATATTGGTTAATACATATACGCTATTGTGTTGATTTCTCAAGTAGTTCATAAGTAGTTCAGAAACAAAGTTCTA
The DNA here is from genome assembly GCA_905250115.1 of Adineta steineri. Lineage (NCBI taxonomy): Eukaryota > Metazoa > Rotifera > Eurotatoria > Adinetida > Adinetidae > Adineta > Adineta steineri. The sequence goes on along the minus strand of CAJNOI010000008.1, from coordinate 1,003,983 downwards.
ACATCATAACTCGTTTTGAATACTTGCTGTTGTAAATACGGTGATATATAATAAACTTACTATAAGATAATCATTACTTCAAAAACATGAAATCAGCTCAAAATCCAAGAAGATTAGATTCCAGATCCGTGTATTCAATAAATTTTTATCAACAATGAAAATTACTTCTAACTTAATTCTTTTATAAGGTTACTATCGAAATCAGAGTTGATTAATTGCTCTGAGTTGAACTGAATTGAGTTACCTAGCTCTGATTGAAGTAACTTGATTAATATACAGAATATACTAGCCACTTATATCCACAATCAAAAAAGAATCATCTATGGTTAAAATTGATATCATATTGAAACCTAGAATGTTTTATTGAACATATTGAGATTTCAATTTAGATCCGAAATTTTTGAACCTAATGGGTTCAACAATTTATGTAAATATCTTTTTCTCAATTTTCGTAAAATGAACTATGATCTTCTGATTATTTTATAATTATTCATATTGAATAATCACTTTTGTTAAATAATTTATTATTTCTGTCATTTAGTTATATAGTCATTTATTGTCCTTGGTCACGTATTCATATGATTAGTTATTGTCAAAGGAAATTTTAACAGTATTCAAGGAAGAAATAACATAGCAGATTAATAGATACATGTGATTATATAATGATTTGTTCAAATCTTAAAACCAATAAAAAAATATTTTTATTTATCTAAGTATAAAACTAGTTTTATATTAAAAATTAATATAAATAAAAATATTTTTGATAGATGTCACTAATCATTTCCTATTCAATCGATGACTCATCGTACAAAAAACCACTTTTAGCAAGCAATCAAGCAAAAATGTTCGTTTCTCTCAATCATCGCCTTCTCTACGGTCTACTAGTGCCTAGTAGTTGTATTATTCTTGGTAGTATTATTTGGTATTATAATCGTCAAAAAAGTAGAATAAATAATTTATTTATCATCTATTTCAAAACCTTAAATTACTATAGATAAACAAGTTCGTTTAAATCGTTCAGAATACCTTGTACTCGAAGTTCAAGTACCTCATTATTGTGTAGGAAGTATAATTGGCAAAGGTGGTGAAGCGATTAAACGTGTAAGAAATAAATATATACATATTATTAATTTTGATATAAATATTTATTTTTAGTTTCAACAACAATTTTCTATACGTTGTACATTTGCAAAAGATGATGATAAATGTTTGACAGAAAATTATCGAATATTAGTTATTCGAGGTCAACGTCAACAAGTATATGAAGCTGAAGTTGAAATACGTCGTGTAATTGCTGATTTACCTCAATATGAACAAATTGAAATGTTTATACCAGAAAATATGTGTGGATATTTAATTGGAAGAAATGGTTCACATATAAAAGATATTCGAGATAGTTCAAAAGCTCGTCTTAATATGGATAGAAAAATAATTGATAATTTAGAAAATAAAACATTTACTCGTTTAATTATATCGGGTACTAGTGAACAAATTGCAGCAGCAAAAGTAAGAAATTATTATTTTTTTGTAAAGAAAAAACAATAATATCTTTTTTTTCGTTTGTTAAGACTTTAGTTGAAGAACGTTTATATCAATTAGAACAAAAAAAACAAGGCGGCGATAATGGATTTGCTATTAAAACGGTATGAGATTAGGCTTTTAACAGAAAACAGAAGTGAAGAGCGTGGGTGGGTGGATGAAGATTACGCACCCACACCCAGTAGCGTACGTGGGGGGAGGGACGTGGGGCACATAACCTCCCTGCTTCCGAAAACTAATAGGAAAAAAGGGGTTTACGCGCTCCCCCCCTACTTCTAGAAAGTTCACTTTTTTTGACCATTGAAATAGAAAAACTGGAGTTATACTCCCCCTTGCTGTGACACCTAACTTACGCCCCTGCCCACACCCCTACTATTTATAGATTACTATATTTAAATTGTTTTTTATTTTCTTATAGAATTTTATTCAAGATGATAATGAAATTATTGATGATGATGACGATTAAAATTATATTTCTTTGTTATTTCCACTATTGTTATTCTGTTGTTTTCTTTTTGTTATAGATAGCATGTCTTTAGATTTAGATCTTGATCAATTTAATGATCATTTAAATGGTACTAATATTGGAGTAGATGATGTCGATAGTCAAGATGTTGATATGGGATTAAATATGCGAAATAATGGACAAAATCAAGCAGAAAAACGTGCACATCATAATGCTCTTGAACGAAAACGACGTGATCATATCAAAGGTAGTTTTAGTGATCTACGAGATGTTATACCTTCATTAAAAGGTGAAAAGGTAAAAATACGCAAAATTAATTCTATAAAATAATCACATATTAGTTATTCTAGGCATCTCGTGCTCATGTTCTTAAAGCAGCTACAGATTTTATTCGTAATATGAAAACGAAAAATCAGCAACATCAAAAATCAATCGAAGAACTTAAACGACACAATGCATCAATAGAATTACAAAGTAAAATATTTGATGGAAACAAAACTTTCTCTTTATTTTGTATTTTTTAAGCTCGTCTTCTTGAACGTGTCAAAGAAACAGGACAATATACTCGACATATAAATAATCATCATGAACATGAACAACGAATTAAAATTGAATCGGAATTAAACGGAATACAAATAACAAGAAATTTATTAACAAATGAAAATAATCCTTCGATAATACCTCATACTTAAAAGATTTTATGTTTCATTTTATGCCATTTGTCAGAAAATGTTTGATTTTGTACGTAGTTTATATATGTGTATATGCTGATATGTGTTTTTATTTTTCTTTTCGAAAAATATTTCTAGGTTTATATACGAATATTATCATTGATCTTATTTGTTGAAATTGATATGTGCCTATTTTTTTGTTTCTATTTGAGAGAAAAAAAATGTAACGAACAAAAACTAAAAACGACATATTATATTACACGTTTCTTTTCTGTTTTTTTTTTGTTTGTTTCGACCTTGTATAATCTTTATTTGATATATAAAAAAAAAAGAAGTCGGTTTATTTGTCTATGTAAATGGGTAAAGTTTGAAAATGAAAAAGTCAGGTATTTTCAAGAGATAAATCAACAAAGATAATGAGATTTTATGAGAAAAGATGTTGGTGACTAGTATTCTGGTTGTACTTGTAATAGACTTTAACATGATATAAAATATTAGGTTCTTGTTCGTGCCCTCGAACGTGTCGTGTAAAACACTTATCTGTAAAAAAAAGATCTCCGCAAAAAGGAAATAACCAAGTATAAGTATATAAGATATAATGTAAGTTTTCGTCATTTCGTTTCTTTTATTTCTATGTGTATGATAGAATCTAACAAATAAATGGCTAATCATGGTTTAAGTAGAGGTCGGCAACAACATCAACCACCACCTCTATCAACTCCAATGTATAAGACGCAACGATCTTTGTCAGTTGATAATGAATTAAAACGAGAACCTGCACCACAATCAGTAGTTCGAAGAGAAGTTAAACTATCTACAACAATGAATGAAGACTTTACATCAGCACCGAAGAGAAGAAGTAGAGTCACTGAATTAAGACAAAAATTTGAGAACTTGAATTCAACTGACAATACGGCCCGAGGAACTATTAGCCGTTTACCATCATCAATCCCTGGTCGTATTACTATTGCTGAACCTTCAAACTTAAGTAAGATGTACATTTTGATTGTTGAAGCTCATTCAATTATTTTGTTAAATACTGAATTTTAACAGTTTATTTATTGTTAGTTTCTTCATCAACATTTAAACAAAACAGAATCACTTCGAGAACTCCATCGAAACATCAATCAGCAATATTGCCAATCCAGGAAGGTATACATATTACTTCCGAGTCAAATAACTGTCAGGATCCCAAAACAGAACATTCTGATGATGGTTTATCATCTAATCCTAAAGATTGCAATGTTATTAAGGTATATTGATTGATTTATCACAAATATATTTAAATTCTATTTTATTAGCCAACAATTTCACTTAAACGATATGAAGAAGTATATGAAACTGAACTAACTTTCATTAAAAAACTTCAAGTGTTTTCATATGTACTTCCTGGAATACTTGAAGGAAAGCGTACAACAAATGACAAAGTTGTTCCAAGTTTTATAAATATATATGAACCTTTACAATTAATATTAGAAAAGTTATATTTATTTCATAGTCAAATGATTTTACCGCATATGGAAGACTATAAAACAGGTAAACGTACAGATAATATGTGGACAATTGTGAAAGATCAATTCTTAAATATTGAAAAATTATATACGGAATATTTTATAACCTATGCTGGTATTCAAGCTGAATTAAAAAAGTTATGTGAAGATTCTTCATTATTAAAAACAGCGATGCTTGAATGTCAAACTCATCTTGGAAATTTATATCCAATTGATGAACTCAATTGTGCTAATCTACGTTTAGTACGGTGCGTAGAATATAGTCAAAATAAAAATTATAAAATCTGTATTTATTCATTATAGTTACATTCTTCTCATGGAAAATCATATAAAACATTTGGGTGAGAATTCTTCTGAGGGTGATCATCTACGTTCTATACATCGTGAACTTACTCATATTGCTTTACGATGTGAAGATAAACTATTCATTAGTCCAACACAAGTGAATAAATTAAAAACACGACTTGGTAGTAAATCAGAACACTTTACAGATGAACAACTTATTTGGCATGGTTCATTAAAAAGACGATCTTCGTATAAATATAATGGCATTGATCAATTATATGTTATATTGTTATCACATTGTATATTAGTCTGCAAAGAATCTGGAGATAAACTCGAATTAAAACGACAGCTTTTGATAAAAAATGTCACAATTGATAGTATTAAAAATGAACAATCAGTATTATCTTCATTTAATTCAAAAAATGCAAGACAATACGGCAATATACTTTTTCTTTTTCGAGTTCATACGATTGAAAAATCATATGAATTCTTTGTTAATAAAGAACAAGATCGACAAAAATGGATAGATAAAATAAAACAAGCCATCGATGAATTTACAAAACGAACTTCCAACACGAAAGGTAGAATATATTTCTATTTCATGCTTTAATCTAGGAAACTTAGATTAAACTCTCCTATATAACAGTGAGAAACGGAGATCTAATTAATCATCTATCCATATTGTTAGTTATTGAAAGATATATAGAAAAACATAGCTACTAAGACGTTTAATCTTTTACTTAGGATTTTATCCAGTGGGTGGGCATCGTCCATCCGAAAAACGAAACCTAAATAAAACACTGAACTTTTACTATGTATATACGATGTTTTCCTCTCATAATTAGTTCAGACTATTTTATAATAACACAATACTTGCAAATATTATATATAATTTAATTAGTCTTGCTGATATTTTTAGCTGATAGGCAGGATTTTGCAATTCCTGATACGTAATAAATAATAGTTTAATTTATCGATTCAAAGAGATTGTACAAAATGTGCTGTTTTACTTAATTTTCCTTTGTAAGTATTATATTCACCTCTAATCAACATAATATAAATACACGAATAAATTTATCTATAACAAAAATAAGCTAAATATTATATTTTCGTATTCTTCTTTCAGTTCAATGTCTTGATAAACCAGGATTGGATACCCGTGCAACTACAGCGGTTAATGATAATAATATAACGCGTTGTCAGATTTGTAATAATCGTGTGATAAAAAAACTAATTCCTCCTGAACAATATTGTCATTCATGCGGTCGTTGTATATGTGATTTATGTGCAAAAAATGAATTATTACTTCAACTTTGCCATAAGAAGGACGGAGTTCATGCTTGTAGTACATATTTCACTGGTATAACTAAAAATTCTATTCCAATTACAAAATTACCACGTGATCCTAATAAATCAATTTTATTTGGTGATTTTTATTATGCTTCTTTACGTTCAATGATATGGATTGATTTACAAGAGGATCATCATTTACATATTTATACAACAAAATTAGATCAAATGAAAAATTTCTCGATTAATCTTCCTGACCTTCGCGAAATATCATTCAATAAAGAAACACAAACATTTATATTGAATACCAATAAATTCACATACGAATTTACTATAAAATTAAATCATGAACTTATTCTTCAAGATGATGAATATATTAATAAGAATATGAAAAATATAACTAATAAATTATTATTTTATTCTGATCTATGGCATAATTCAATGGAATTAGCCCGTTTAAAAACAATACCTTCATGGTATACACGAAAACGTGATTCAGCTGACAGTGGTATCAGTGCTATTTAATAAACGTTTTCGTTTCTTATTTTCTTTTTTAATAATGAATTTTGTACAATTTTTCGTTATATCATAAATATAGTTTATATATTGTCTTTCATGGAAGAAAAAAAATATGCGTCTTTAATTAAAAGAAAAGACTTTATTTAAACACCACCTTGTATAAATCGTATAAATTCAGCTCGGTCTAATCGTCCATCATGATTAACATCAGCAGCACCAAAACTAGCAGCAGCTACATCTAATGCGGTATTGTTGTTTATACCAACATTACCATTTAAAACACTATCACTAGCAAAATTTGATGATGAATAACTTGCATGGTTATTATTATTACGAGTCTCTAAATTATATATATTCGGTTCAGTATCACCAACTACTTGAAGTCCTTCGAAACCGGTTGCACTTGATGATGATGATAAACCTTGACCGCTTGTTATATTTGAATATTCATAATTAGCAGAAGTTCCTTCTGTATTTATGTTAAATGAAGATGATATAGTAGGTGGTGACTAGAACAAATAAAGATTTTTTGTTAGTTCAATAGAAAATAGAAAGAATTTTATTCTTTAAATAATTTACTATATCTTCAACAACTCCAGCTGTACGAGCTAGTCGAGTAAGTGTAGCAGAATCTAACAATGTTGTACCATATTGAGCTACATAAGCTTGAGGATCTTGTTGAGTCACACCAAGTCTTTGAAATTGTCGAACGATACGTGTTTGTATAGAATCATAACTGATAATAATATTACGTGGTTGAGGATATCGAACAGGAGGTGGAGCACGTTGAACAATAGTACGACGTTTTGCTTGTGGCCCATAAGGAATCCATCGTTCAATAATAATTTCACCTAAATTGTACAAGAACTAAAACTAGTAGAAAAAGAATCGTATAAACTGATTTATTTTACGTGGTTTTGGTGGTAACGGTGGAAGACGTTCGACAATGACTGATCGTGGTGGAACAGGTACAGCATTTAAATGACGAATTACTTAATAGAAAATAATAGAAAATTAATCTTATTGATTAAATTTAAATTTATTAACTTGTTTGACTAGCTGTAGCTATTGGTGGTATTGGTGGACGTTCGCGCAAGATAAGTGGAGGTGGTGAAGGAAGAGGTGGTGCACGCTGACGTACGACTAGTGGTGGTGGTGGAGGTGGTTGTGGTGGACGTATTTCTTTGATTATAAGTGGCTAAAAAAGAATGTATGTATTTTTATAAATTGTGAATATTTAATTTAATTAAGTACGCCTGGTGGTGGAACAGGTGGTGGTTGAAGAAATCGAATAAGAATTTTTTGTTGATAAGTTAGTGGTCCTTCTGTTGCCGCTCGTCGTATAATTTCTGGATTAGGATCATTATAAATACCATTAGCTGATCGCGAAAGATATTCATTTGTTTCTTGTGCACTATTTGTTTGAACGGTTGTACTACTAGTTCGTTCTCTCAATGCTGCTGCTGCTGCCGCAGCTGCAGCTGAATTTGAAGTACTAAAACCCGAAGCATATTCAAAAGCACTCTGTGAACTAGTTTCATTTCGATTTATTCCAGTTTTAGCATTATTATCACTATTATAAGTAACTCCACCAGTTAATATTTCATGTGTTGAAGGTGTCGATCCAGTTGCATTTGAAGCCCAATTACGAAATTCATCTCGGTCGACACTGAAATATATAATATCTGAATATTAATTAATCTCACAATTGTGTTCTGTCTTACATTCCATCTTGATTTGTATCAGCTTGTGAAAACATCGCTTTAGCTACATCAACGTTCGCCATTATTTATAAGATAGACAAAGTTAAAATAAATTCTTAGATAAAAAGACAAAATGACAATCGTCAATTTATATATATCTGTCATTAATATTACAAATGCTCAATGAACCATAAATGGCATTGAACATGAATATAAACATAACACATTTACTATTTCATAACATTAAAGTATCCTTGTATATATTCTCTTCTTTCGAAATTATTGATTAGAAAAAAATATTAGAAATATCAATGAAACAAAAAAAGACTTTAATAATACATCGTCGCGTCGATTTATAGATATTTAATGAAGGTTAAAACATAACCCTGAGACTATTGTAAAAAAATTAGAAAAAAAAGAGCCTTTCATTAGATCAAATGAAGGAAAATTAGTCCATTAAAAATCATCAAGAAGGATAACAAATAATTCTAAGGACATCAATTCATATATAATTTCTTTATGAATCAAAAATCTATATCTATCACTTATTTCATATGATATTTATCATAGATTAATATATTATATTATCAACAAGTAGTTACATTAGATTTTTATCACTACTTAATGTATTTTAGTTTGAATGTAATTTTTAAACAAACGTTCATATAGATAAAAATCAATTATATTTGTCATAAACCTTGCATATAAATAATATAGATATATTTATTTAATGATCATTAAGTAGGTCGCATTTCATTTTTTTTCGAATTATTTGAATTCTTAAAACATAAAGTCCGATCATCGTAGAAAAGTTTTCTATGAAAATAAAAATTATACGCGTACATTTTAGAGTTCGATACAGTATGGCTTATTTTTACTTTTGTCAAATGCTATTACATGTCATAAGTATTCCATTAATCATCACTTAAACTTGATTTATTTTGACAGGTCTTTTTTCTAATACATTTAATCGTTATAGATAGCATTCATTGAATATAAAACATTTTCTCTAGTTTTTTAAGTGTGATTATGGTGCAGAATACAAATGAACGAAAACAGAATGTTCGCTTATTGTTTTTCTCTATTAGTGAAATGTACAAAAATGAATAGAGCTTATCAAGATCAATACAATATTTATTAAATGAAAGACATACGTGTGACTCGTAAATAAACAGAGAGACCATTTATACAATTTCGTTATTTAACATATTTTTGGAGAAAATAAATCAAGAGTACTAATGAGAAGTACAAGATCAACTTTTAAAAACAGACTAATTATTGTACGTTATAGAAACGGTATTCACATACGTATGTAACTTCTAAATAAAAGCAATTAGAATATATTTCTATGAGCAAGACGTCCAATATAACTTCTGTTCTTCAAAGCAATGTTTAAATAATTGCTTGTATGTATATGATATACGTATACCAGGGTTACAAATACTGTATATGATCTGTTGAACAGGATTATAGTGACATCTATTATATGTCTGATACATTCAATATTGTAGCATAGAATAAATAAATAAAAGTTGAGATTTTATTTCTGATTATTGAAGAAGTTTAATTTTTGAGTGGTTGTATGGCTCATTGTAAATTTCCAAGACAACGGTGAGATTGATGGATAATCTTTAAAAAAAGGAGTGTCTGAATCATTCATCAATCAATTGGATGAATATTCCATCAAAATGTCAGCATCTGTTGAATCCACGGTGCTATCACGCTCAGGTGTATTTCATCGACTTAGTAATCTTTTAACTGATGTATCAAGTGTCAATTCATCTGAATTACAATATCCATATTTTTCTGATCAAACACAAATAACAAATAATGAAATAATTCATATTGATACTCCATTTGCACATCTATCATATCGGCAAGATTTATCACTAATTGAACATATACATATTCGTTGTCGTCCAGCATCTTCATTTGATGCATCTATTCATACAAGTTTATGTGAAGTTGTACTTGGTATATTTCCTGATACAAGTTCATCTATTGAACAACCTGTTATTGTACGTGGTGTTATCGAACGACGACATCGTCGTATTAAAGTAGGTGATTGGCTTTTAGCAATCAATGGTAATCGTATAAATTGGTTAAATCTTAATGATATATTATCAAAATATTGTTCTACACGTAAAGTACGTCTAACAGTTCGTCATCCAGATAATTATAATTCGAAACTTTCATCTTCTTTACAATTACCAATAATTCTACCATCAATAGAAGAAAAAAAACTTACTTTACCAGAACAAATTGATTGTATTCATTCCGTACTTTATTATGAAAAACGATTAAATCAAGGTTTTAAATTATTATATCAACAACCATCACAAAAAGATTTATTTTTTGCTGCTGGTGGGGTTTTTCCTACATTAACACAAGTTATGCATGATATGAATGAACATGATAGTTTACTTCGAAGGTTCCACATTGAATGATAATCCCTAATTTACTTATATATATATTTTTTGTCTTTGTTTAGTATATCGATCAAACTTGCCGAACAAAACATTCCTGTGTGTATAACAAGTGATGATAATATACATTATTTGATTATTATTTATCCACCTATTGAAAATTTACATATATGTTTACTTGAACAACATACAGAACATATGATTCGTTTAATAAATTTTTTATTTGGTTCAATTTATCGTGGATTATTTTATTATAAAGAATCAATTGAATATTTTTTTGATATATTTTTCTATCGTCTTCATCATTTATTATCACCGATAAATTCTTTTTCAATATTTAAAAATCTTCGTCTTATTGATGAATTTTTACCTGCACAATTTCATAATTTTGGTACATGTCCAAAATTAATTCTTAATAATCAACAATTATTAATAAATATTGATTGTTTATTAAATCAATTAGAATGTCAAAGTATAAATCAATGTTCAAATGAATATGATTCGATTATAAATCGTTATCGGCGAATATTTTTTTTAAATGGCACAATTTTATTCCATCGTACTCATTTATTAATAAGTCATTTATCAAATGAATTAACAAATGATATTTATCATTTTCTTCTTCATTATGGACATTTAAATATGACACAATTCTATTGTGAGACATGGCAATTATTATTATTTAAAGAAATCTTTCCAATAGGTTATGAATCAAAATATCGTTCATTTTTAATTGTTTGTTCTCAAGGTGAATTGACATTAGCTGTTATTATTGAAAGTGAATACGAAAAAAATGATCTAAAGTAAAATAACAAAAAAATTTCTATTTTTTTTTGAAAATTGATTTATTTAGTATATCACCTGATCATGAAATTATACAACAGATTAAATTAACATTGAATGATATATTTACGATTTTTCCAAAAATATTACCGAGTTCATCACCATGGATTCTTTCATCACCTTCAGCATTTCTTAAAAAACAATTAAAACGAACGATTTCGTTACCATTAATAGGAGGTAAAATAAAAGTATTGCTTCACTGCAGAGTACTTGATAAACCGAACTTTAGTCGAAAAGGAAAAATGTCGAAATAAAATTAGACAAACGTCGAATGTGAGAATCACGAACTGAAAAACCATCTTGAGGGTGTGGGTGAGAGTGTAGGAGTGAGTGAGGATGTGGGGGTGGGTATGGAAGCAAAGAAGATGACACCCACACCCACCCATCCACTCACGTCTGTTTTCAGTTTTCCCCTTAAGTTGTTTCAAACACCCAAAGTCTTATCATCGTATTTCGACTTTTTTTCTTCGATATTTTTATAATTCGACATTTTTACTTTCGACCTTAGTTGGCAGAATCGAGTACTTAGTTGTAACATTAATTCATACGATTATGTTCATTTTTATTAAAAAGGATTCAATCAATCAAATAAATCGACTACAGCTGAAACAAATATTGATGATACTATGTCGATAGCATCTTCTCATCATCATGAACCATCTTTAAATGATCTGCGAGCAACACAATTAGTTAGTCAACCTGAATCTCAAGATGAACTATATAAAAGTAGTCGTCAATCATTTAAATCTTCAACTTTATCTCTTGATGAACAACAAAATAAGAATCTTCAAACAAATTTATCGGCATATCGATTACATCCAGGTAATTATTCGACAATATTTTATTATTTGGATTTTCAATCGATTCGTGGTTTACTTATTGCACCTTATTTTACACTTGATAAAATAAAACAAACAACTTTAATTGATCGACTTTTATTTGAAACAATACAACAAACATGTATCTATATACGACAAAAACATTTTTCAAAACAAAAAGAATTAAAATCAAAAAATTTATTTAGTAGAAAATTACGTCCAAAATATTTCGAAATTGGTTGTCAATTTTCTTTACAAACTGACACCGATACTAAGAAAAAAAAAAGATACAAATTTATTTCATTTTTGGATTGTCGGTAAAAAATGCTTACAACCAATTGAACATGAATTTTTTGTTTGCTATCATGATTCAATTGCTCAAAATATTACTGAATTGGCATTCACTATTGGAATGTCATCAGTATAAATCTGAAAGTTTTTTTTTCTCTCTTCATCTTTTTCTGTATTCAGATCTGTTTCTTTTTTAAGAATATAAATAAAAGTTTTAGTTATTAATTCATCATATTTGTATTCAATTATAGCTTTAAATAAATCTTTTATAAGATATAGTTTAATTCAAATCATCTATCTATATTGCCATTTGACTATTCATTGTTACATTCAATTATTATTGAGATAATACATAACTATTGACACGAACGTGTTATGCAGGAAAACAACTGGAAGATAATCAATGATTTTTCTTTGAAAGACTGTTATAAACATTTGTCATTATTTAATATAAATTTTCTATATACAGAAATGATTAAGAATAATGTGTATTTATATATTTTTTAATTTTCAAACATATCTATTTACGCTTTTATTATTGTTATTGAGTATAGTGAATTTAGACTTTTTTTCTTCATGCTGTGCTTTCGATTGCGACAATATATCGTATGTCATTACTATTCATCGTCGCAATACGAGTAGAGACAACTATCGAATGTCATACGTATATATTTCGATTGTATATATATATATAGATATCTTATGAGCTATTTCATCATATCATCATTATCATTATCATTATTCAACATCAATTTGTTGATATTAATTTTTAGTGACAATAAGCATATTGTCGAAACTTTCTCTTTTGTCGCTTAGTTTGCTGATAAGGATTGAAACAATTTTTTTTGTCTTGTATCTCATACATATACACATACAATTAGACTGTTGTTATTGTTGTTGATATTCCAGATAGTAACGACAACTCTCGCAAAAATGACAGAAATATAGAATCTGTCTTTAATAGTTTTTTTGCTCTTCATGTATCATCACAATGTACAGAACAAGCGAAAGGAAGGAGAATAGCAAAACATATTTCTATATTGCTGTTTTTTTTGCTTCGATTTTCCTTGTACGATATATAATAAATAAGATAATCTTTTGTCTCTATGTACATATATATACATATATTTATATATTTAAAGAATTTATGCTAGAATACAACAACGTTAAATCACTGTATCGTTTATTTGAGATATCGAACAAAATAAGATTATTATTGTCAGTGTTCCTTTTTTTTTCTAAAAATCTTTATGTGTTTTTTTTCAGTGTTGATTGGTAAATATATTATTTTTTTTACTATCTCTATACACATACACACTCAACCTACGCTTATCTTGATTATAATCATCAGCATACATGGTAATGGTAACAGCCGTAGAAATATATAGTAGATGTGATACTCTTGTCCATAGAAAAAAAAAATGTAGAAGTAGGCAGAATGACAGACTTCGATTGTATATAAATAAACAAAACATATATATATGTCGGTCAGATCGAATCAAGTAAACATAAAGAGTATTTGAACGATTATGATATACTATTATTAGTATTAATGAAATAAATAATAAAAAAAAAACAGATTTCAATGAGAAGTAATATATTATTAGGTCGATGTGTTAATTCAATACATATGATAATAGAAAAGAAGGGGGAGGGGGATAAAAAAAGAGTAGAGATTGGTCTTGGAAAATTAGTTTGTTCTTTCACCTTTATGTGATTTGTTTTTTTTTCTATATACAATATTTATTTTAGATGTCTCGTTCTACATTCCTGACGACGACAACGTCGTCATTACAGGCAAGTGAGGCACCATCTCTTCCTACAACAACAACAACAACAAATACAGATCATACACGTGCCCTTCGTTTTCATCATCGTTTAATGCCGACTATTTCATCAAGTAGTCGATCAAATGAAACATTACCTGTTGTTGTTGTTCAATCGTCAACAACGACAACAGATTCAACAACAACAATAACGACAAATACTACTCAACATCAATCAGTAGTACGTCTTAATCCGAAACATAAAAGAAATACCAGAGATAAACGTCGTGCAACTGGTATACGACCAGATGATGTTTTGTCAGCAAGTGCATTAACTGATGTAAATTATATTAAAAATAATTACAAGAATTTATTGAACGTTTTTTTTTTCTTCATTTTCTAGAATTCTTTTAATAATAATGATGAAGAAGAAGACAATACAACTCCACGCAATCAATTTATTACGCTTACTAAATCAGAACCGAGTGATTCATTTGAACATAATCAAACAGTATGTTGAACAAATTAAATCCGTATTACTATTTTTTATTTTTCTAGAATTCGCCAAAACCAGTGTTTAAAATTAGTCGTGTGCAGTAAGTATAACTTTTTTGACAATCGAAAAAAAAGAGTGCATTTTTTTTCCCTCTTCAATCAGACCAACATTTGATGACAATTCCCGACATTCATTTGAAAAATTAACAATTTCACGACCAGGTAAATAATTTTATTAAAATGTTTTTTGAAAAATTCTTTTCTGATGACATCAGTGGCATCAGCAACTATATATCCAAATACATCAACATCAATTTTTCAACCCACAGAATTTATTGTTCGTCGAGTAAGATACAAAATTCTTTCTTTCGTATTATTATTATATTTGTTTATTTCTTAGCAAACATCGGGTGATGATTCTTCAACAATAAAATATCGACAATTTGAAGAACATATTCGTACACTTGAATCTGTTATACATGATAAAGATTCAATAATTCATGATTTACAACGTAAATTAGATCGAGTTACAAGAGTAAATATTATTCTATTATTTTTTATGTTTATCTTTAATATATAAATCATTTTATTTCAATTAGGATTTAACTGATGCAGAACAACAAATATATGTATTACAAAGAGATAAATTAACATTAATTAAAGCTTTAACATCAATGGAAACTCAACCATCGTCATCATCCGGAGGAGGAGGAGGAACAGATCATTCAACATCAACAATACGAACTGGTTTTATAACAAGAAATTAAAGAAATAAAAGACAATTATGTGTGCATTTGTTTCTGTGTGTGTGTGAGTGTTTTCTTCTGTATAAATATGAATATATAAATACTTGGTTTCTTCAGAAAATGGATGTCATTCTAAGTGACAGAAGTTATACAGAATATATAAACAATATCTGTCATTTGAAGGAGAGTAGCAAATAAAGAAAGATGTTAACAGTCATTAGATGATTAGTTATCGTTAAGAATGTTGCTTAATAATGCTATTATTCTTCTTATTTTCGTACTCCTTCATCGTAAGTGTATAAAATAAAGAAAAAAAACGAATATTTCTTGTATATATATTTTTTTTTCTTGTTTTTTTTTTAAATTTAATTAAATAAATAAATAGGTGGTTTTACAAATGATGATCTATGTCGATTAATTGAATTTGATATACCACAAGGTTTACTTCCGTTTCATTTTAATGAAATTGAAGAGAAATTATTTTATAAAACAGATTATATTTGTCAGAATAAACCAATTTTTCATTCAATTAAATATGCAAATTTATATCAATTTCAATCACCTAATAATCGATGGTGGACACTTTATGATACAACAAATTCAACATATAAATTAGGTATGCGTGAATGGTGTGATGCTTGGAATATAAAACCATTACTTTCAATGCCACTTGGAATGTTTCAACATCCACTTGGAAAACAAAAACGATCACAACGATGGCAACGTGTAATTATTCATGCAAAAAATAATAGTTATACATACAAACCTATATCAAGTAAGAAATAAGACAAATAAGCGAGTTCAATAGAATTTTGTAAAAGTAATGCGTTATGTATGTTCTTAGAGTTCTTACTGCCAAAGTTTTCAAGAAAAGATCATGTCAATATGTTTTTGTTGTTGTTGTAGAAGTGTAGAAATAGCTTAAAATACATTGTCTATTTCTGTCATTTTCATATCTTATCAATGTATCTCTATCGAATAGAACCCTTCAAGTCCAAAGAACTGAATTTGTGTCAATAACCTCGAGCAACAAAAAACTAATTCAGTTATTTTCTATTCATGTAAAGTCTAAAATAATAGTTTCTGATCATTATCTAAATATTAGAAAATTTTTTTTTAAATATTACAATCAATTGAACATAATTTGAAACAATTGTTATTTTCGGAAGCCTTTCCATATCATACTCTTTAAGAAATTACAGTACTAGATCGATCTATTTATAATAATCTTCTGTTTATCTAAAAAAAAACGTATTGAGTTGATTTCATTTGAATTCTACTTGCGCGGGCATATAGAAATCGAAATCGATACTAATTGAATTATAAGAAACTAAACATAAATTAATCATTGTCAATTTCTCTTTGCAAACAAATTTTCTAGCAATAAGATTTATGAATATAATCAAAATAAATAAGACCTACATATATATTTTTGTTGCTACAGATGTTCAAATTAAATGTTATTATCAACTATCAAATTCAACATGTCAAACACAACAATTAACTTTTTTATTTGATTTAACTGAAAGTACAACTAATGATGAATTTCATCAAATGAAATTATTAACAAAAACTTTAATATGGTTATTATATAATCAAACAAAAATTGCACTTAGTTATTATCATGATACATTTCATCTTATAAATACATTTAATAATAAAACATCATCAAAAAGTCTTGAACATTTATATGATTCAATAGATGCAATTAATAAACATGTTGATATTCCTAGAAGATTTTCTGTTCAATGGATTGATGCTATTCATAATATAGTTACACAAATTTTTAAACGTCGACTTTTAATACCATTAGAAAAAATTAATCTCATTGATGAATATCAATCGAATACAAATGATACAATTGATGATGATGATGAGGATGATGTATATACTGAACCCTATCCATTAATTTATTCGGATGAACTTGCAATAAAAACAATTTTAAACATAACAACATATCCACATAAAGAAAAACGTTCAATAGATATGAAATCTACTCGAATGAATCATGTTATTATTATATTAACATCACGTTCAAAAAATCTTTATGATTATAAACAACGGGATAAACGTTTAGCACAATTTATTGCATCAGTACCAATAAGAATTCTTGTTATTGATTTTAATAAAATATCAAATAAAAAATTATCCGAATATATTCATTCAGCATTTATTCATAATGCTAAATATTCATTAGTATCATCACCTGTAACTTATAATTATATTGAAACATATGAAAAATTAGGTGATGCCATCTTTGGAAATCAATTATTTAATCATTATAATCGTTTATGTGATGTTATGGAAGAAAATGATTTTATTCAAAATTTTACAACAAATTTAATTGAAACAAATGTTAGTAAAGCAATAGAATGTCCATTGTTAACTTTAATGAATAATCAAAATATGCATGCAACGTTAAAAGAAAAATTTGATTACACATTTTATCAAACAACAGATCGATGTTTTTCAGCACCAGTCTATCGATCATTAGGTGATAGAAATTTATATGTACAAAGAATATCTAATGGTCAATGGTTTATTATTCATGTTGATCCACTTTTACCTTCAACAATGAGTATTCAACAAAAATATGCATTAACTACAACAAGTACTTTAGCACGTAAGTTTTATCATGATTGAAACGAAAACCAATTATATAAGATAACTATTGATGTTGATGAAGTTGAAAGAGCTCGTTTTGTTTCCAAACTTCAGTGCAGAAGTTTCGTGTATCCAACTTTTTTGGATCTAATATAACGATCAAAGAATATTTATTGTTTTTTCAAACTAATAGGATAGACTGTTAGTGTAAAAAAAGCTGTTCTAATATGAAAATCGGTTAAAACTATTCGATCCATATGGATAACCAATTTAGAATGAAAACAGATCCGTTAAAATCATTAATGTATATAATACATACTTCTATATTTATTCTCTACGGATGGATAGAGAGAGAAAAAATATGTGTCGAGCTTTATGATATTCACTGTGGAACCATTAAGATCTCCGTTATTGCTTGTACGCATTGTTGTTTATTAACCTTCGTACGGCATTTGAAGGTCTGACAAGACCCACAACGCTTTTTTTGACTCTTAAAACCTTTAATCAGCAACTTTTTCATTTATCAGGACTCGTACTATCGTATTTATACCTGACGAAAATTATGATGCAAATCTCGATTTATCCACGCCCAACTTAAAACAAACAAAATTTTAAGTTCTTATTATGTAGTAAAATGAGAACACCGTTCGAGAATTAATAATAATAAAATAATCAATTTAATTTCTTATTTACTCATAAGCTTAGCTGTATTTAAATAGGACAATTATATTTAATAAATTACTTAAATATTTTCATTTCTAGCTGAATTTTTATATGCAACCGATTATGCTAATGGTCCAGTAATCGATGAAAATCGTAATATTAGTTCATTTTTGGATCTACCTATAGGTGTTCCACATTGCTCTAATAATCCTGGTCTAGATATTCTATGGGAAAGTGATGATAGTTTAATGATCAATGAATTTTCATTACGTACTCCACGTCAATGGATATCACATGTAAATCAATCGGATTTAATTCCACCAGTTTGTAATAAATATAAAATATCATGTCATAAAACAAAATTTGATATTCTTATTCTTATTGATTGTCAACAAAAATATGTGCCTTTAATACAAACATTTCTTAATATTTTTCTTGCATTAATCGAACCAAGTAATCATCGTTTTGGTCTTATGATAATATCATCAACAACAGTAGATCCTTTTCAATATCATATACCTTTAACAGCGCTATATAATATAAATAATAAATTACTTGAAAATTTTCTATCTTATACTGGTTATGAAAATAGGTCAATGATGGAATTAAATCAACATATGGAACGTGCTAGTGATTATTTAATAAAAAATCAACAAATAGTATCAAATCAACAATCACAACAAATTATTTTAACAATATCATCTCGATTAAATTTTAATCGAAATGAAATGAAAAAAATTATTCAACGTTATTCAACTATTCGATATATGGTACTTGATCCATATTTAAAAACTGATGATAATGATAATATAAATTATGAAGAACGAAATGTACTTTTAAATTCATTAATATCAACATCATCTTCATATGAAAATTTATTTTGGTCTTATGCGGCAAATAGAGATTTAACATTTAATACCGTATTTCGTATATTAGAAAGTTTATGTGGATATCTTCGATAAGAAATACAAAAAAAATATATATATTTAACCTCGAACATAATATGGAACACCATCAATAAGAAAAACGATTTTTGTTTTTGGTATTTTCATAGGTTCACAAGTTTGATTTGTTAAAACTAGAAACAAAAAAATAAATAATTTTTTTTTGTAATAAATATATTTAATACATACATTCAAATTTAAGTACAATAAAATGCCATACTTGACCATCATATTCGAGTTGACACTAAACGAGAAATTATTCTTTAAAAAAAAGATGTCTGATCAATCATCGATCGAATATTTTAAGTTTGATCAATAAATACAATCAAAGTATTTATAAACATTTTAATCTTAGTAGCATCAATCATTCAAAGTTTGACTACTTTTTTCTGTTAACTACAATGTAATACTCGTTCTTTCCGCACATATTACTGAAAATGATCATTGACTCTTTCTAGATATGCACTAAACCCAATCAGTTTGGGTACTGAGTTTGTGCTTACAGTTCTGTGTGGCTTAGGCGACAAAACCTTGAATGTCTGAGTCAAACTCAATACCCAAACGCCAAAATGGGTGGGTGTGGGTTTGATGCATATCGAAGTATTTCTAATCGAGGAGAATATTTTATGCTATTTTCCATTACGCACACATTTTAGATCAATTATTTCCTTTTCTTTATTAAGTTTAATTCGTAATTAAATAGTTATTAAGAGTTATCATAACATAGGTTAAATTGAGCTAATCATACAAAATTTCTAAGCTTCGCGTGATAATAAGTAATTCGATATTAAATCAATAAGTTATTTTTTGTGTGTAAATAACTGTAATTATTTATTATTGTATTTTTCCTACCTGATGACCAACATTACATTGAAATGTTCCACCGAAATATTTCACGAATTTTTCTGCT
The DNA here is from genome assembly GCA_905250115.1 of Adineta steineri. NCBI lineage: Eukaryota > Metazoa > Rotifera > Eurotatoria > Adinetida > Adinetidae > Adineta > Adineta steineri. Next base: position 983,493 of record CAJNOI010000008.1, on the reverse strand, counting down.
AATTTTTTCAATAGATATTCGCTGATATGACTTGTACTATTTTCTTGCTTTTCATTCGTTCTATATAAATTATTTATTCAAAAACTGTAATTAGTTTAAAATAAACTTACCCATGCAAAGAAACATTCAACCAAATTTCACTAATTGATGGTGCTTTATTTAGTACTCTAGAAAATAAAATAAATACATTGTGTTCAAATTAATTCTTGATACTAACTGAGTTTCATTATATTCATTTGGATATTGTAATGATGAACTGGATGTTTTTGTACGAGTTCGATGAATATTATTTGTATCAAATGATTCAGCTAATGTTTTGACTGACAGAATTTGTTCTTTATTATTTTCTTTAGTAGATTTTTCCGGTGCTGAATAACGTTGTAATTCTAATATGAAAATTTAAAAATAAAAAAATCTTATTTTGGTAATGTACCTGCTGGCGAATCTGTAAGAACATTTTGACTTGACCAACGACGTGCATTACGTAAACGTCGAAACCATGAGAATGAATTCATACCTGAATAAAACAAACGAGTTTACAAAAATAATCATTTTTAAATATACATTTACGATGAAGATTTATTTTCGCTTTTTGTTGTTCTGATTGATTATCTAAAAATGATACGAAAAAAACTAAATATTAATTTCTAATTTAAACATACTGAAATAATTATCAAGATAATCAATAACATGCCGAAGTTGTTCTTCAAATGGTATATGTTCATTGTTATATAAATGATTTAATTTTGTTTCAAATATATATTTATATTCAATTGTATCAATATTCCATTTTCGTTCATCAAGATCATAGGATAAAATTAATTCCGATGGTATTAAATCTTTTCTATGATAAAAACAATAATATGTTCTCGATGAATTATCATATCGAATCGAAACTTTTCTAAGCTCTCGAAGTTCTTTTTCATGTACAGCCAACATTACACATTCAATATGAAAATAAATGATACATAGATATTTTTCATTCGTATGCGTTATATATATATATTATAATACAATCACGTATCATTATACATTGTTTATATTACGTGTAATGAGATAAGAAATGGACTTTGAAATTTTTATAATCATGACTATGTATATAATTTAAGATTTGTCATACATCAAATAGATATTCTTGTTAGAATTGAATAATTAAATTTACAGAATATTATTTTATATTTGACTTCTGGATTTATGTTTCAAGTAATTCTAATTTCCGGTCCGTATTAAGTATACATTCCCGTTAAGATTTAATCTTATGTAATGATTTTCTGTTTATTGAAAAACAAGAAAGGTGAGACAGTGTAAATATTCTCTTGTTTAGCATTTCAATCAATATGTTATGATTGTGAACTTAACTTTCTTTATGCCAAGAACTATTTATGATCGAAATATTTTTCTTTATTTTCATAGTAGTTCATTTGATCTCAATTCAAATATGTCTAGTCTAGCGTCAAATATCTAATTAAAAAATAATCCATGTCTCATCCAAACAGTTATTAATCTTAAAATATCTTCGAGCCATAGACTGGAAAGAGAATAATATTTATAATTAAAGAACGACGTTTCTAAATTTGGCTTCGAAAAAATTAATTCTCATATATTATTTTAATACGATTATACCATTCGTGTACTGGAAAACATCCATCAATCTCCAGTTTAACAAGTAATTTTCATTCATTATTTGTCATGAAAATCAGCTAAATATACCATTAATTTTATAATTAAAATTTTCCGAATAGTTTATTTATAGCAAAAAATTAGATTATTATTCATCTGTTAAAAGATTTATTTACCAATGAAAAATATTTTGAATACTTATTTAAATAAATATTGAAGATGATTTTCTTTATGTTTGTTTATTATAATATATAAAAAACAAATGACTTAAGAATATTTTTCTTTTTGAATAATTGATTTCAAGTACACTTGAACTACATTTTTAAGGTCACATAATATCACTTTAACTTTTTACATTATTTTCAATGTTAGATCTTGACCTAGTTTGTACGAGATACTATTGAAAATTTGATTTTGCTTTTGCTATACAACCTTTGAGATAATATTCTATTCAACGTAAACTAAACACCGTAATAATTTAATGAGGAAATACGAGATTTTACGGCAAAAACTTAATTAAAAAATCTTTTTTACCGAATGAATAATTCATTAAATAGTAGTGAATCAATAATATGATTAATAAGGGTCAACAGGTTCTTTGCACTTGTCAAGTTTTTCATAATAATTTATGACGTATAGAACCTTAATTGATGATGTTTTAGTTACTGACAGGTGGATATTAATATTATTAAATTTCTGTATGTCATCATTAATGCATAATCATTTGAAAATGTACAAACAACGATTTATAGCAAATTAAGTCTTTCAAAAGAACAAAAAAAAACAACAACAGTACAACGTGATCTCTCATATATATATATATATACGTATATATATTTATCTCACTTATTGTTTTCACTTATAAATTGAAATCCGAGATCAACATTGAATGTGTCACAAATAATTTTCACATTAAAAAAAAACGAAAATGAAAAAACAAAAAAAAAACAAACTGATTTCTAGGGAACAAAATTTGCAAGAGAAAAAAACAACAAAACCAGATGAAATCAAGCTTACAAACAACAGTGAATAATAACCAACAAGCAAAACAACAATATTTGAAAAAAATGAAAAGAAACTAAACAAAACAAAATAAATTACGTATCACAGATAAGCGAGATTCTGTCACAAGACGCTCAGTATAGAAATATATATAGATATCTTTGCATTGTCTCTGTTTCTTTCTTTTTAGATTTGATTATTTTCTGTTTTTCTTTTTCGATACAAATATTCACGAATATAACAAAAATCACAGCCAATAGAAAATATGAATAAGTTGAAATAATTTCTACACAAAAACACAGAACAATATACGAACCATGATGCATATAATAGCACCAATTGAGTATTAGAATTACTCATTTTTCATTGAAACCAATCCTTGATGCTACCAGTACATTTACTGGTAAACATAAAACTTGTTTATGTCAAGTTTTTTACGTGTTTCTATTCGTAGAAAAACCACCGATCCGACCCTCTCTATAAAAAAAAAAATACATATATATATATACATATTTATATTAAGGATCAGTTATCAGGAGCAGGTGTTATCCTTTTATTTCATCCGAAAATGTGACAGGAAAGAAAAGGTTTAATTCTCTACGAGACAGTCATTTGTTTTTCTAACTATAACTATGATATTAAAAGCTAGTTTAATTGCAATCTATATATAGCAGCAGCTGGAGCAGTATTATTAGTTTTTTTTAGTAATACTAGGTATACCTGAGCTGACTTTATTGTTGTTTCTTTTCTTTCCATATCACTAAATTTACTATACAATGGGTTTAAGCTGTTTTTTTTTGTTGAAAGATAAGTATTATCAGAAAATACAGAAAAAATCCCGTTCTTTTATTCTATTATCTAACCTTGCATAGATGGTAAGATTTGTACAAAACTGATTCCATCTAAATAAGAAGAAGAAGAAAAAATAAATTTCAAATAAAATCAATAACTAAGCTTACAATCCAACTTTATATTCAGACATTTTTTCTGATGTTAATAATTGTATTGATGTCATATTTATGGGTTGTTCATTTTGTAAATGTTCATCATCAACATGTGTCATAAATTGTTGTGGTGTAAATACTTGATCACAACGAAAACAATGTATACAACGATAATCAGGTTCATTGAACCATGTAGGAAATAATTGTCCCATTGTATCAATTGTTTTATTTGAATATGTTTTTGTATGTCGTACAACAAGTTTGGGTAATTTATCCATATCACAATAACCACGTTCAATAATTGCTCGTTGTATATCAATACTACGTGTACGAATATTTGGTAAAGTTAATTCATGTGGTGTATTTGGTGGACTCATTAATGTTGAAGAATTTTGTGCAACAACAGGTGTTGTTAATGGTGGTCGAGATTGAACTGGTATTGGACGACGTGGTGGAGGACGATAAGAATCAGTTTTACGTGTTATGTTATTTATTGGTGTATTTGGTGGTGGAGGATACGGATATCGAATAGATGGTTTTATATTTTGAGTTGGTTGTGAAGGAGATATCGATGCCCAATGTGATGATGATAATGAAGAGGAATTTGAAGATGCTAGCGATGGTATTGGTGGTGGAGGAACAAAATATGGTTTTGTTGATGAATAAGGTGGAAATGGTGTTGTTGATGGTGGTGGTATAGATTCAACGCGACGTTGTTTTCGATTCATAGATGGTGATGAATTTAGAATATCTGGTGTATGTGATGGATCACGTTTTAATGTATGTTGTGCCGGTGTTGAAGGAACATATGATGTATACATATATCTTTCATTTTGCAGTGCCTTTTCTGTTGAATGTGGTGATGTTAGTTGTTGATGCTGTTGTTGTTGATGCTGTTGTTGTTGATGATGTTGATGAAGATGTGGATGTGGATGTGGATGTTGTTGTTGCTGTTGTTGTTGCATAGATGGGTGTGGTGGTTGACAACAAGGTAAACGACATTGCATTTGTACTGGCGGTGATGATTGTGTTTTAATTGATGCTTGTTGTTCTGGTGTTAATTGCTGATAATAATTTGGTTTTCGAACAATAGGCATAACAACAGATGATGGTAAACTAGTACTATGATGATTATTTTTTGTTGCTGCTGTTACTACTGCTACTGAAGATGATGATGATGATGATGATGGATGAATTGGAGCAACAGAATTAGGTCGAGTATCGTAAGAATTTGGTGTAGATACTTCTTTCGTTTTTTTTATTATTGGATACTGTTGTGGATTAGATGAAAATGAATATGGATAAAGATTTGTATTATGTGGAATGGGTGTTGAATGTTGATATGAATGAGACATAGAAGGTGAAGATGAAATATTATGAGATGGTTCACGATATGTATAAGATTCTTGATGTTGATAAACAACATAGGGCGTTGGACGATACGATGATGGAGTTGGAGTTGGAGTTGAAGTTGGAGTTGTATGATGAGTAGGTGTTGGTTTTGCTAATACTGTTGTTGGATTAGATCCATGAGATGTTGAGCGAGAATTGACTGTTGACGGTGGACGTGATTCTGACTCGGATGATATCGACACACTTTCTGATTGTTTTGGTTTAGTATTTGTAGTAATTAATTTTTTACATTTAATTTTGTCTCGTTGATTAGCAGGTTCAACATTTTCTTCAACATTAACAATCATTGGCATTGAATAACTTTCATCTGTTAAATCGATTGGTTCACTTTTCGATTTAATATTTAATTTGGAATTATTATTGTCTGTTGAATGAGATTTTCTATTAGAAAATTTTTCTTTTGTATGATATTGAATTAATGATAAACTAGATGAACGACGAGCAAAACTTTTATTTTGTTGATCATTATTATTATTTTTAAACGTAAAAGATTTTGAACGATATAAACAACGTGAATGATTTATTGATCTTGTAGATAGATGCATTGCTGTTGTAGATGATGATGATGAATCATTTGCATCGTTATTATATGAATTAAGAATACGCCGTTTTATTGGCATATTCATAACAGTTGATGATGGACATATGTTATTTATTTGATTACAATCCGTAGGACTAAAAATAATCGAAACAAAAAAAAAATTTCAATTAATAAACAAAATTTCATTGGTAAATAATTGATTTTCTCAGATTCAATGAATGGAATATTTGAATATTATTAACTAAAGAAAAGCAGACAGTGATTATTATTCAGAATTTTTATGACTCAGTATAAAAAGCTTATTCAGAATTTTTTTTTATTCATTAATATGGTAAGCAATTGTATATTGATTAAATATACTATGACCTATACGCTAAATTTTTTTTGTCGGTTACTCTTAGAATAATATATTGGTTTTACTCTTTTATAGCATCTGTAAATATACATGTCTGAGAAAATATTGTGTTCAAAATTTATCCTTGAACTTACAATCACATCAATATCGATCCGGTATTTATCTTTTGAAATAATAATTCTATCTCTAGAATTAACATCAAAGACAAAACACATAATTACATGATTCTAATATCTGTTTAGATAATCACTAGACTGCAAATATATCTGGTCTCTATAATTTATTATGAAATAAAATAATGAATCATTTAATTATAATGAAATTTATAGACTTGTAATAATCTCAAATTATTAGTTTTAGGGAAATAATTGAAAGACATAGTAAATCAACCTTAAAGTTTGTTCTGTTTTTAGATTTTATGCATCGTTTACTTAATAGAATTAATCTATAATTTGGCATAAGTCGACCCTATTCTTTTTGATGTTATGATTGAATCATTTTTAGTAACAATGCATTTAGAAAGAGAACAAAAGAGCGATGTTCTTTTTTTATCGTTTATAATTAAAATACGATAAAGGACGACGTTTTTTTTAGGCTTTGGATTAATGAGATTATTTTTAATAGGATAAAATTATCTTTGATGAGTCCCGTGAGTTTATTTTTACCTCTGTGAATCCGTTCGATTTAAAATTGTAGATTTAGGAATAAATTGTTCATTATTTAAATTAAATTTTGGTATATTGGAATATTGTTGTTGTAATTTTTCAAGAAAATTTTGTTTAGAATCATTTTCATTTTGTTTTCGAATTATAGTAGATTTAGCTATGATTTCCGATTCAGTTTTTGCAACTGTTGTTGTAGTGGTTGTTGTTGTCGTTTCTGCACTATTAGTCGTTGTTGATGATGAAGATGATTGTGAAACAGTTTCATTTGTTGAAAATATATTACAACTAACTGGACCATTACATTGTATAAATATTCCAAATTGTGTAGGAGCTAGTGGTGGTGTATCATTTGATTTTTGTTTTTTTGTAACAATTTTTAAACGTTTTCGTGGTTCTTCATCATGTTCTTCATCATCGTCATCGTCATCATCATCCGATGAGAGACGTTTCGTAGTCATTGGTGAATGTAAGACTGAATAGGAAAAGAAAACGTTGTATTTAAAATATAAACATATGCAATGCATAAATAAATAATATATAGAGAAAGCAAAAAAAGGAGGAAAAGAAAGAATTGTCTTTTTACCATTGTCCTTTACAAGAACAGGTGTTGGTGTTCGTTTATAATCACGCATCTCATCAATGATTTGTTCGATACGCTTTTGTTTTTCAGTTTCACCTAATAAACAAAAATAAATATCAATCATCGATAAATTCTTTTTTATCTAACCTAGATTTTTAGTTGGTACAAGTAATTGTTTTAATCGAAGTAAATAATCAGAAGAATTAATTGATATAAGACGAAAACGAATATCATGAAATTTTTTTAATGATGGTACTTGTTTTTCAATTGACATTTTTTCTGATAATGTTACTTGTTTCGTAACAATTATTTCAGGTTTTATTATTAAATTTGTAAATTCATCTAATGTACATAGTGAAGAAAAGACTTTGCCATATAAATCTTCTAAACAATAAAATATTGAACCCATACGTGATACAGTTAATACATTAGATATATTATCAAATGATATATTTGATAATATCGAATCATTCGATGATAATATAGGAGAATTATCGTCAATAGAATGTGTTTTAGTATTCGACATATTAATAGATGATGAAAATGTATTAGAGTTTTTACGACGAGCTATTAATTTATTTCGTTGTTGTTGATATGTTTGTCGCATAAAAGTAGTATCAATGACAACAGTACGAAAAAATTTATCTGATGGTTGTTGTTGATTACAATCGTTTAGTAATGATGATAAACCAGGTTTTCGTGGACGACGAAAAAGTTTAGAATCAGTTAATGTATTTGTATTGGATTTTCGTGAATTTTTCGATTTATTTATAGATTGTTTAGCTAAACGAAAAAAATATTGTCTAAAGAAGAAAATGTTTTTTTTGAAACTAAATGAATACCTGTCGGTGTAATTTTATTTGAACTATTTGTCTTTTGTCCTTCATTTGTAGGTGAATCACTTTGTAATTTTATTTCAGATGTTTTTAAATTAATATGTTCATTTTCATCATCAGTATTGATATCGTCTTCATCAAGTACAATTAATAATGGTTGATCGATATTAGGTGTTGATGTTGGTGACGTTTTTAAATGAGTATTATCAACATGATGATCTGTTTTTTCGTCTTTAATATTTGATTGAAGAATATTGTCTAAACAAAAAAGAAAATTAAATTATAACATTACTATGTCACATAACTTTAACATTAAATATTTATATTTTCTCGTAAGTGGAAAAATATTAGATCTTATTTCTATAACATTATTCAATTTTAGACATATGAATAAAATAACATCAGTAAACAGTATTATTACATCATTTTTTCTCCCTAATGAATAGAAAATAAAACAAAAAAACTCTAGATTTTATTCACAAAATTAAAGGACCTAATCAATATTTCATTGTAATAACTATAGTAATAAGAAGAAAAAGAAAGCTTTTGTAATTATAGTATTTAATAATTAAATGCATGATCAATTAGAAATAAGAGGAATTTAAAAATATTTCGGATGTATGACACTGATTAGATAAGATTAGATGAATTAACTCGGTCTTTTTTTTTATTACTATCTACGAGGTATTTTATCTTATTATATAATATGAAAGTTCGAGATAAATGATGTATATATATATATATGCACACGTCTGAAAAAAGATAGATTAGTTGGTTAGTGTTAATAATAATATGAACTGGTAAGCATAAAAATAACCCGGATTTAATTGTCACGTATTTAATGTTTACCGTGTTGATCTGACGTTAGATTCATTTTGATCTCATCATAGTGTTGTTGCTGATGCTGTTGTTGTTGCTGTTTTTTATAATGATCAACAGAAAATATATTTAGATGTTCGAGTATTCTATTAGTATTTGTAGTCATTATCATCTGTTTAAGAAATTAATTTTTATATAAATATGTGTTTAAAATATTGACTCTCTCAAATACGGTTATGATAGATAATAGTTCATTTAGATTTTAAAAAAAAGAGTGGGAAGGACATGAAAAGAATAAAACTGGAAAAAAAACGTAAGAGATTTCTATACAAATGAAAGAAAAAAAAAGAAGAAAAAATTTTCTTTTGTCTTCATCTTTTTCTTCTCTTAGATTGTCTAAAAAAAACTGTAAAAAAGAAAAAAAAAGAAATGAGCGAGAAACAGAACGATAATGTGAAGAAAAAAAATATTTTAGTAGACGATGAATAGGACATGTTACTTCAATTTTCATTGAATGAACGATGCGAACAGGTGTGACGCAATTTATTTGACAAAGTAACAATATGCAAAGGAGAAAAAAAGAAGAAAAAAAAGAGGGTAGACACGTGTTTCATGTCTTCATTGGATATTATAGTTCTTCAAGTTGTCGAAGATTTTTATACTACTACTCTTCTTATTCTTATTCTTCTTTGCGTCTTGTCGGTTTACTTATGAACTCATATGGTTAAAGAAGAAAAAAAGAATTACATACCAAATATACACGCTTAATAAAAGATAGATAATTATATGATACATGCGCATCGAATTAGAAAAAAATAATTTTTCTATTCTATATTTAACACTATAATATTATTCTCCTTGATGTTCACAGAAGAAAAAAATCGACCAACTATGTTCTATTGGGATTCTTAAACAGATGTTAAGACTTTAACAATGAGAAAAAGTATTCATTTTAACATCTGCAAAAGAAAAAATCTGATGATTTTTCTATTTGCTTTTCTCTTTCATGATATTAAATGTAAATCATTTTAAATCTTCCTTTTTGATAAAAAGGAAAAAACCTCAAATATTAAAAATAAAAAAGTATTACCTATGTTATTTTTATATATCGTCTACTATGAATCAATCACCAGCATAGTTTGAAGATGAATGATGAAAAATTTTTCTTGTTTTTCTTTAAGAAAAAAAAAGAAGAATAAAGAACTATAAATTTGTACATAAAGGGAAAAAAGGTGCCATCAAATAATGAATATTTATTGGGTTTCGGAATGTGTACGAGATTTTCTTTTTTTAATGAATAATAATGCTATGTAAACATATCGATTCAACAAATTTCCATTCTTCAATATCATACTTAGGAAGATAATCAAAATTCTTTTGTTCTGTTTTTTTTCAATTATATTTTTCTTTTTAAGGATTGAATATACAAAAGAAAAAAACCTGATGACTTTATGAATATTAAAAAAAGTATTGTCATTTGTTAGTTTTCTTTTCTAATCAGACTTTTTTAGATTGAAAATTACCATATTAATAGGTACTATGTTAAATACTATTTGAGAACGTATTTTTATTTTTAGATTATTGCATATAATATATGAATATCATACGTAGAAAATAAAAAGTTTTTATCCTAGAAAATTCTACTATCGAATAACATTAAGAAGGATAATGTAATGAGTATTAGAAAAGATTTTGTCTGTTGATCGAACTATTGTACTTTATAAAATGGGTACTTATATCAAATAATAACAAAATGCTATACCTAGATAAATTTTAAAAAAACTATTTAAGAAATGGTTAATCATACATACTAAAATTTGTCTGCTCGAAAGAAAAACATAACTTTCCTTTTTTACACTATTAATTAAGAAAACAATCAAAACAAAGAACAAAAGTGTGTGTGATAGAATATATATATCTACAAATTAAATTCTACAGGGTACATTCATCATTTTTCGCTTTTAAAACTTTTAAACAATTGAAAAAAAAGAGAGAAAAACTGAATTTTGTCATTATCGTTACCCAGGTTATATAAACACCAACATAAACATAAACATAAATAAATGAAAACAGCTATTAATGAATGTATAAACAATAGACACTCCCGTGTAAAGTCATGTATAAGAAAAGCTTATCTTTTATGCTATGATCAAGGTTTTATGTAGACAATAAGAAGGTATCTGTATTTTGTCACTCATACAATGATTTAAAATCACTACCGCGCATATAGATAATGATTCATTAGTAACTGTTTTTAACGATAATGATATTACTCAAACGAACGTATAGGAAAAAACACGTCATTATAAATAAAGAAGATGCAAAACATGTAAATAAACATTGTCAACCTTGTTTTTTTTAAATGATAGTCATCCGTGACAAGACATGACTTAGCGCATTTCTATGTTAATAATGCTTACCGATCGATATGGGTTTCATTTGAAATATTTGTAAAACGAAGATATTCTGAACGATAATATAAATAGTAATAATTGTTGAATATAATGTGTAAACTAATAGTAAATGTTCAATACGATAAAATAGTTAAACAGTAAAATACATTTATAACCGGAATGTTTTTAAATAACAGTTATTTGCATTTTGTCTTTATATCGGATGTGCATGAATGATCATAGAGATTGGAGGGTAAGATAAAGCTATCTTATCACCATTTTCTTTTTGCAAGCAATCATGCTTACCGATATTGCTTTTTTCTTTTTTTACTTATCATTATCGTCCTTCATCTGTTATAACTCGAAAAAGATTGATTTAGGTAAACGAATATAACTTCTATTCATTCTAGTCCTTTGCTCATTTCTTCAATGATAGAAAACGATAATAACTTCCGGTATAGATGCGCTTTACGCCTGTTTTGTGTCATCATCGTCATTGACTCGAATAAACGATCATTATTTGCTCGTGTGCATATGCACAGGTGTCAGTGTATACACACACACGCGTATATATATATATACATGCACACATATATATATATATTCATATGTGAGAAAATGAAACAGGCAGAGTGATTTATATGAGAAAGAAAAGAATAGGCTGAGAGTATGCAAAAATGCTGTAAATAAGCAGCAGAAATAACTAATCATGACAATCGCTGATAAAAAAAATGTATTTTTCAAAGTGCACGATAAATCGTTTTTAATTCAATCGGGGGAAAAACCGTCTCAATTAAATACGAACACAAAAAAATATATATATATAAATTAACTAATCTAATTACTTATTGTTGACTATTATTTTAAAGAAAAAAAAGTTTGTTAGTATTTTTGATTACTGTATATATAGGACAAAATCAAACTAATTCTTTTTTCTTGTTTTATACTTACATAATTTTCTCTGAGAACGTAAAACAACTGGTCTTATCTTAATGTCCACTGTCATATGATAAGAGAAACATTTTTATTCTCTTTTATTTATATGTGAAGATTATACAACTCAAGGTCGTTTATCATATTCCATATATATTTTATCTTTCTCTGTAATTTTCAAGTGCATTTTACGTACGTAGAAAAAAGAAGCGTAACTGAAACCTAACTGACCTCTGTACTGTTATAAACTAAAGCGAATGTTTGCTTTTTTTTTTCTTTTTGTTTGAAATAAAGAATGATAAGATAAGACGAGAGAGACTATGTGTAAGCCTATGCATTTTGCAGTCATAGCTCAAATATCTTACAAAATAGAATTAATTTTGTTACTGATAAATGATGATACTAAAAGCAAAATGACAAATCTTTAAATATGCGCATACGTTTCTTAACTTTTATTTATCATTTATTTGATGATTTCTTATCTAATCTATGAGAAAATTTTGCTATCATCTTTTTATTAAAGAAATCTAAAAGGATAAAAAAATTTATACAAATGTACTATTTCATATTTTTTTCGAATATTCGCTTACATAATTTAATGATATATAGCATATCGGATTGTTATTGCAACATCAAGGACGAGCGAAATAAATTGCATAAAATGAGAATATTACAAACACATGCGTTATTATTCACCTGTTTTTTTTTTGAGTTCTTAAATAAATGTGCTTAGAAATGCATAATTGAATATTGATGGAAACGAAATTAGTGTTGATATTGCATTTTTTTATTATACAGAGAATGAATAATATATTCAATAGTATGAGTCAGATTTTTTTTCTTTGAAATAAAGAAGAAAAAAAAGGGTATACTTACTACTGAATTCTATTATATAAGTTTCTAGATTTATATATATGAACAGAAAGTATCTAATATATGATATTTCATATTAACTATCTTATTCTTTTCATCTATGTACTTATTAATGAATATTTACGTCTTGTTTTTTCTGTTCTTCTGAATTAGGAATCAGATAATTCAGTTAATTTCAAGGTAATCAAAAATCAATATATTTAAAACCGTATAAAAAGAAAAAGACATTACTCTAAATGAAAAACTTGCCTTTATATTTCAATCTAGCGAGATTTGTATTGTCAATGTTTCATTTTACTTTCTTCCCTTTTTTTTTCTCACTACCTGCACTTTACCTTTTTTTCTCATCGTGCGGCATCAAATTACAAATATCTGTGGATGCTTAGAGGTGATTGTGCCCTTCGCTACAATGTATTTTACTAATCTTTCTTTGCTTCTTTTATATCAACATTTTTCTTATTATATAAAATGATAACAAAAGCGAAAAAGCTATATTCTATAAGTCTTACAGTTTACTAAGGCGTTGTCCTTTAAGATAAAGAATTTATGTCTAATCTTCAAATATTACTCTAGATATTTCTTAAGTATTAATAAACAATTCAGAAACTGTATGTTACAGTAAGTGAGAGAGAAAAAAAAAAGTGTAATAATACACTCTAAAGTACTCAACGACGTTTCAATTATCAATAGTAAATAGTGGATATGAAAATAAATCGTTTGGAAAAATGTAAAAATTTCAAGAATATCATAGTACGTTAAATTCTCAAGATAATATATTTCCCTCTATAATTACTATAAAATAATTATTCAAAAGGAATAATAGACTAAAATTTAAAATTAAGTTTATATATATATATAGCCTTAGTTTCTTACGTTTGTTTCATGGCTGATAATGACTTTTAAACAATACATCATTTTGCTAAATGAATTATACTATAGTCTTAAAACTATAATCAAAATTGATTACAGCTAATAAATATAAATTCAAATGCGGATTTACATTAGATTCCTAGTATTTTTAATGGTGTTTGCTTTTCTTCGAACGATAAAAGTGCAAAACCATTTTCTTGTTTTTTTTACCTCTATAGGTTACATATTCGACCTATTTTTCAAACAATGATAGAAACAAATCTTACTATGAATAGATTATACTAACTTTTATTTCTAACATATGAGTGAGATAATTTCGAATGAAAGAAAATAAAAAAAAAATCTTTAGACACTGGAATCTCATCTAAAAAAAATACAGATTACTGCAATACGTCAAAAGAAAAAAAGTTCTGTCTTTTTTTTTATGTAATCTTATTTCATAATACATTGTCTTGAAGGTTAAAACTTATAAGATTTCTTCAAAGCTAAGATTTATTATTTAATTATCATAATGAATACTATTATAAAAATCTAATCCAACCCACATTAGTACTACAGGGCATATCTTTTTTTAGTAAAATATTATTATTAAAATTCCTCATAAATCTAATGAAAAATGAAAAGATTCAAAAATATCTTTGACATATATGATGATAATACCTAGTCAAAATATAAAGATTTTACTTAATTTTCAAACTCGTTTACTAATGGATCTTAAAGATTAAAATGCATGACTTTCGAATAAAAACATATTTTCTTACTTTATAAAAAAGACGAAGAGATTTGATTATATTCTTAAAATGATATTTGTTGAATATTACATGGTTATTGTCTATTAAAAATAAGAAAATGGTATCTTTTTAAAGAAAACAGTTCATTCAATTCAAGGTTTTCTTCTTACATACTCAAACTTCTCATCTATATATTTCTTATTTCAAAAAATATTTGATGTAAATTACTTTGTAAATATTATTTTCTAGTACATTAAGTTTTAGAGCACTTCTAAATACAATCGTAGGTGTTTCGATTTCATTTGTCATGTTTTATATATTAAAAAAAGTAACACACAGTCAATCATACCAGAATCTTGTTTAAAAAGAAAAAAATTCTTCTTATACTATCGCTGTTTCAAAGCAATAATCTCATGTTGAGATTCTATAGAAGTCTATTTTTCTGTTCTTGTTACTTAAGACATTTCAAGATGTACATAATTATATATATTTGAATGAAATGAAAGAAAATAATGATGAGTTCTTTTTTCTTTTTTCTTATTACATAGTATAAATGATTGTCTTCTTTTTATGTTCAAGCTTATAATTAATAAAATAAAGAAATAGTCAGGTGAAAAGGTGTACTCGCAAAAAAGAAAAAATCTAAATTGAAAGAAAACTTTTGTGTAAAAAAAAGGATATATAGTAATTTACTTATTTCATTCAAAAATCTTCAAACCTATATTTTATTTATATATGTAAGTCTGGATAAATTAAAAGGTATTGATCTACATTTATTCTTTCAATTATTTCTTTTCATTCTCATATTAATATTAGAAGGGAATTTTTTAATAAATAGAATCACGTACCATATTTAATTGATATTTGCAAATAATAATGAATTAATTTCTCTAAATATCTATTATATCAAAAAATCTTATGAGAATATATAAACGATGGTTATATATTAGTAAAATTGAATATGAAACAAAATGATAATTATATAATTATTGATACAAAAGAAATTTTGTATAGAAGTTTTTATAAATTTCAAGCTTCGCTTCATATTCTAAATATTTTCTTAGGATTTGAATACGTGTATTTATAGAGCAATATATAAGCTATTACGCAGGTCAAATTAGAACTAATTTTTATCATATTCAAAACAGAGTACTGTATTTATGAATATCTTGATACAGAGTTATGAAAGATATTTTTAATTCGTGGTGGAATGCTATGCGAATGTACTTATTCATCTTCCGTAAAAGTCTGTCTCAGTAAAGATAGAAAGAAAAAACTTGAAATGCTCATTATAACTAAACTCTAAGGCTAATTTAATACAGGACCATACACAAAGTGATGATTCTTACAAAATTCTAAGCGGTTACAGAGTTCGAAGTATTCACTATTCTACTTATACTGGTTAACCTCAGGTTCTGTGCTTCTTTTTCGAAAATGATCGATGAAGTAGCACTAATGAAATATTATTTATTATATCAACTAAAAACGAAACAAAACTCAATCGATTCTAATAAATATAAGATCTTACAGGTATTTGAAAAAGTAGCTGTGGACAACAAAGGTTAAACTCATAATAATGATCTTTCTAATATATTCAGTTGAAGCAAAGAAATCTTATATATTACCTAGTGATCTTTGTTTTTATTTATTTTGTACTTAAAAACTTCATTCTTTCATCAAATGGTTCACTCGAAGTAGACCCTATAAATAGAAATATGATATATATTCCTCTCTTGATTTCGTTAATCTTCACATTTTATTATCTATCACTGATCTTTCTGTATAGTTCATATTTTCGTCATTTATAAAATCAAACATATCTTATACTGTAAAAGAATTCTAATAATTCATGTAAATACATTCTTTCTTTTCGTAATTTGACATCTAAATCCTTGAAGTAATGCCATATGACATATAATAAATAGCTGAAAGGTTAACAAAAATACTGATAGAAGTGCTAATGAAATGTTATTTCAGAAAATATTAAATCCAAAATAATTATATATATATAGTTTTCTGAATAAGAATATTATGACACTATAAACTAATATGCATTCGTTTTTGGGTAAAAAAACGTTTTCTAATATATAAAACGAAATAGATTATATTAGTAATGAAAATATAAATTATTTTATTTTTTAATTTAGAAAAAGGTTTTGTAAAACTTAGGAACATTTTTCTTCCATATGAATTATTAGTAGGAGTTTTACAGTCTAAAACAATTGTGATATTATATTGCCAAGCGTTTTACAATATTACTTAGTTAAAAATAGAGAAAATGATTTGTTTATCTATAGCAATTAGTGGAGCTTAATGATAAAACTTATTCTATTCAAAATATTTCATTATATAAATCATTCGTTAATAACACAATTTAATTTTCTTAATACTTTATTATAAATGTCATTTCTATGATAAAAATAATACTTTATAACTTTTTACATTTTAGAGATAAAAACGCAAATTTCAATTCTATATGAGCGGTTTTTTATGCATAAATATACTAAGAAAATGACTCTCACGTTGTAAAGATGTTATCCTATGAATGTTTTATTAGTGAAAGTTAATTATTAAACAAAGACATCGAATAGAAATGTCATGGTTAATCTTGACTTTGTTAAGCAAAACAAAACGTAAGAAAAGCATTATTCTTGCGAAAGAATTCTGTATATTACATAAATAACTTACTAGGTTTTGTCTTTTCCATTATCTGCTTGGTCATGTCTAATGTAGAAAGAAAAAACAAATGTGGAATAAAAAAAGATTTCTAAATAATTTTTTTCTCTATCTAGACATTTTCTCATGCATATTCACTTGTTCAAACTTTTTTCATTATTATTTCTAAATTCACGGAATAAAAATAGTTCTGGGGAAAAAAAATGACTCATCTGTTCTCACAATTACTTTAAAATTATATATTTAAATCAAGGATTTCTATATATGAATTCTTGTTTATTATTATGCTAAGTAGAAAATTCTATAGAAGGATATTATTTCTTTTCTACGTATTATCTATCTAATAAGTTATATTATACATAATATAAATATGAAATAATCGGTATGTAGTAATTGAGATGACGTACGAGCCGTCAATGCACCTCTTCTTTTATGTTTTGGCCTTATTTGCCCAAAAGACAGAACGAAAAAAGAAGAGGAAAAAAACGGGGACCATATTTGTCTATATACGATCAGTATATCGTTCACGCGTGACAGATTCAGTACTTTTTTTATTGGTTATACACAGCAAAAAGTATTTTTGTACACATATGACAACTGAGGATATTGATGCAACTAGTGTTGAGGAATTCGATCCATATCGTGCTACTGGTCTATGGCATATACTTGCAACGAATCTTAATATGTGGAAAGATAAACTAACTCCAACTATAACCTATAGTATTCATGATCAACTACCTGATGGACGTGTCCGTCTAAATGATCTTGTTGAATATTATAGTAAACGCCCTTGTGTTGGTTATCGTCCAACAAGTCTTGAAGGTATTGATACACAATTACCAAGCAAAGCGAGTCGTTATCAATGGCGAGGCGATGGTATACTAAAATTATTTACAAGTGAATTTGGTTTCGTATTTGTTGATAATGAAACAACATCTGATCGACCTTATCAATGGGTAGCAATAATATATAGTTCAACACTTTTTTCTAGTGGGGGCATTAATTTAATGACACGTACGCGACAACCACCAACACATGTACTCAATGATTTTGTACGATTTTGTCATGATCATCCTATATTAAAATCGAAATCAGTGAATATGTTTTATACACGAGACAAAGCTAGTGATGAAGTTTATTATATACGAGATCTACAAACAGATTAATATATAAGAATATCAAACGTATATTCTTCTACAGCAAATTTTGTATTTTTTTTCTTGTGATAAAGATTTAAAAAAATTTGATAGATTTTTCTAAAAATGATCGTTTTTTTGTTTTTGATTGATTCAATGAATGTTATACTTTTTCTAGTTTCTTTTTTATAATTTCTTATAAGTATATATTAGAGAAGAAACACTCTATATATTAGTTTTTTTTCAATAAGTCTTCCAATTTCTTATATAAAAGTCAATATTAGTAAGTCATCAAATTCGTTTTTCTGAAGTATAAAAAAAAAACAAACACTAGTAAAAATCAAATCGATTGATTTCTTTACATAATATATCTTAAAAAATAAACACGTCATTGTCAAATATTTTCTACTTATATGAATCAAAATGATTCATTCTCTTTTTTTTTCTCAGTTCATACTCACTACGGTCACTGCACACGTAAAGTACGTCAATCGAGCAAGTACAGTTAAATTATACTTGTTATACGTATATATAATGATTGATTGAAAAATATTTCAATAAAATTGAAATTTATATTTCATCTATTCTATTTTTTATACGAAAATGATATTTTCATTTTGTAATTATTACCTATTCTTACTCAATGATTATTGCTTATTATATAAATAATATTAATTTCTGACAACTACTTTTTTCTTTATATATAAAATAGTCGATAGATTGATCGATTCTCACATAAATTTGATATTCTTGCGTTTGTTTTGTGTAATAATATTTATTCTGGGAAACTCTTGTCATAGATCGATACATATGATGCTAACCTTGAATAGAATTTGCATAACAATATCTATACAATAAACATTACTTTCGAGATGTTAAATATTTAAGAAACAGATTTCAATCATCAATCTACTGAAACAACATATACTTGAATTTTGTCAAAATACTTTTCAATCAACCGTTAAAATATAAGAGTATTTACTGAGAAGTAAATAAATTACTTAGAGCAAGTATTACTTATTCAAATGGAATAGAAAAAAGAAAAGAAACGTCATTTTGAAAGTTTAAACATAAATAGAAATTATTTCTGCATGTAAAAAGACATTGATAATTTTCGACTTTCATCAAAATTGATTGTAGGTTCAAGTAGTAATCACTATACTTTCAAAGTATAAGTATTAAGAGAAAAGAAACTAGTCTTGTAATATAGAACAAAATCAGTACAGACCTTGAGAGAAATTTACGAATTTAACAAGGTCAACGCATTATAAATGTTTTCTATATGTATACAAATTTATAATGAAATATTTAAAAAAATCTCATATCTATTTTTAACAACAGTTATTAGATAAACCGCGTAATCCAGACAGCAGAATGATATTTTTCTCTTATAAATAATTACACATATGTATAGTGTTTAAAAGTCAGGAAGTTGTGTTTTAAAGTCACTAATAACTGAGAGTCATCTCGTTTTACCTTAATGACTTTCTATTTAACGTTTTGTCAATTCTAAAAATAGCTAAACTAATAATAATTGAATATCATTAGACTAATGTTACCCATTTTATTATTTATCATAAATAGAAAAATTAGGAAATAGAAAAATAAAAGTCATGCTTTGATAATAATTATTTTAAATAAATGATTAATCTTTTTAATATACATTTTTATTGAACAAATATTAGATAAATATGTTTAGATAAACTTTTTTTAGTCCTAATAAACCTAATGCTATTTAACTTACTTGGTAACTATTATATTGTTGAATGAGTTAATAATAGAAACAAAAACTATGTCAATTCTATTATTTTTTTTTTCTTTGTTTTTTCGTTGAAATAAACACTCACGTCTTATCTTCTAATGGTTTTTTTCTCTTCTCACATTTTATACATACCAATTATGAGTCAAAATGGCATAAAAATCATATTGTTTTTAAAACCATGAATATTTCGAAAAAGAAAATGGGTTTTTTCTTCTCTATACTTAAAAATATGTAATATATTTCGAAAAAAATCCAATAAAACATTTATCTAATTTTATATTAAATAACTTTGCATATACATTAAAAAATGTATACGAAAATATGTTTATTATATAAAACGAAAAAAGCAATAAAAAAATATTTCAAGGCATGAAATTTACCACTGAAATATGATATACAAGTATAAATATCATTCATGCATATGTACGTGCTTAATATAAAATTTCTTATCTGTATTATTTTATTCTCAATTAGAAATAAATTTTTTTGTACCTAATAAATATCTTTGAAACATGACAACCTTCGGAAAAAACAAAGTTTATTTTTTTATGGAATAAATGCATGTAATATTATTCGTTAAATACATGTCTAATCAAGATTAGATGAAATATGGTTTTTTTTATTGTACTATAAATTTTATGGTTGCAATGTATTTTTATGTTATCGAGATTTATTACCAAAGTTTAGATAAAGAGTCATTTGGACGGAAGATTGTATTTGATTTCAAAACAAAATAAAACTCTATACCTCAAAATTTAATGATACTTTTTCTCTGTGTGTAATTTATTAGTTTGATTAAAATGCAAAAAAAAATACTTAGTTCTCATCTCATGCCATTCCTATGGTAATCCACTCATGGGTTGTGATGTTTTTCAATCATTAGTTATGGTTTTTTTGCTTTTTTCCTGGGAAAATGTCTAGCATCTTAAAGAAATATCATTAACATTTGCTTCTTTTTTATTCAAAATTCATGTATTATTACTTTTTATTGATTAAAATTCTTCTCATTCTATTTGCATTAATCATATCATTTTATTGAAAAGGTTTTCTTATATAATTTATATATATATAAGAGATCATAATCAAATATTTTTATTGTCTTCATTCATTACTTTTATCGCATACGATATAATATACTTTTTTTTCGTACATTGCACACATCTGACATCTGAATATGCTTGTGGGTAGATATAATCAATGGTGAAAAATATTGACGATTCATTATGAAGTTGCCTTAAACTGATACAACATATATATGACTATTTATTATTTAGATTTGAAATAATAAGATCAATGACTGAAGAAAATCGTACATTCAAAATTCAAACTGCTAATCGTAGATTTTTACCATTTGATTCTGGTTAATTAATTTTATTTATTTAAAATAAAAATTATTTTAATATTTTTCTTATAGAAAAAGAAAAAGAATGGCAAGGTCCATTTTTTTTTGTTCAAGGTGCTGATTGTCAATTAGGTTTAACATATCGATGGACAGGTACAACTAGAGTAGCATGTAATCCTGATATGTCTATGAAGTATTTGAAAATTTGTTCTTTTGTTTCGTGTAAATATTATTTTATTTAGTTGGGATGTTGAAATGAAAGCAACACGTGCTGTTATTGAAAAACTTAATCAAATGGAACCAAAACCAAAATTTTTCATTGTTTGTGGTGATATTGTTGATGCATTCGATTGTAAGAAATATCTCGAAAGATAATCATATCAATAGTCTTTATCTTTTGTTAATTCTAGTCGAAGAACCATTTCGATCAAGACAAGAAAAAGATATTAAACAAATATTTAGTGAATTAGATCCATCAATACCATTAGTATGTGTATGTGGAAATCATGATGTTGGTGATGAACCAACACGGTCAAGTATTCAAAGATATGTAGATAATTTTGGTGATGATTATTTTGATTTTTATTGTGGTGGTGTCCATTGTATTGTATTAAATTCTCAATTCTATACTCATTCAGCAAATGTTGAAGATTTAAAATTACAGCATGAACAATGGCTTGATGAAGTTTTAAAAGATAAACAATCCAAACATATTATTATATTTCAACATATTCCATGGTTTTTAAAATCTTATGATGAAGAAAAAGATTATTTTAATGTTGAAATAAATACAAGACTTAAAATGCTTGAAAAATTTCATTCAGCTGGTGTTAAGAAAATCTTTTGTGGTCATTATCATCGAAATACTGGTGGAACATATAAATCAATGGAACAAGTTGTAACAACTGCAATCGGTCTTCAATTAGGTAAAGATCAATCCGGTGTTCGTTTAGTACGTGTTACAGAAAACGATATCGAACATCAATATTTTCCTACTGAAGATCTACCAAAAAATTTTCTATAATATTTAATTTTATATCGAATAGAAAAAAACCTATGTGTCATAAATTAAATAAATATAAATCTTATTCAACTATTCATTTACAATATCAATAGAGGCACTTATTTCAATACTGATCATAAAGTTTACGGTAAGAAAACCTTTGTGTAAATATACTACTATTAGTCTGGTTAATATATTTATTTCACAAACAAAAAAAAATTAACATGATAAATATAATTTGTTCATTAGTACCGTATTAATACAAGTTTATAAGAAAGAGAAAAAGAGTTGAGCGTTAATAATAAAATACTATAGCAGGATTATAAATATTTGACTAGATATATGTATGTCTTTTTTTTAAATATAATTAATGTTTATTCATTGTGAGTATGACTCCGAGTTTCCTTTTGATGTAATACATCGCATTCGAATTTCTAAATAAAGAAAAAATGAATTATAACAATAGATATGATATAGAATTATTTCATTGTACCTTAAGTGCTTCACGTCGACGATATTCCATTTTAGATTTTTCAACTCGTACCCAATATGGTACACTTTCAACATTTGATCGAATTATTTGACAGAGTAAAATTAATAAATGCTATGAAAAGAAATAATAGAATGGATTTAATTCTTTGAGAAAATAAATTTACTTCAATGCAAACAAGTAGGAATATTTCTGCAGCAAATGGTAAATTCGGTAATAATCGACGAAAAACACCACGTATTGAACAAAATATACAATTTATAATAATTGCTGCCATAACCATATATTCCATAATTTTCTACATAAGAAATAAAAATAATTCTATCCGAATAAATAAATCGATTTATTCTTACTTGCCAATGACCAATATCTTTAACACGTTGTGAAAATGGTCTTTGATATATCATACATAATTTAAATGCATCAGTACGAATTTCAAGTAAATTATTTAATAAGGAAAAAAATGCTGCAAGAGGAAATAATGTTGATAAAAATATAATATAACCAAATTGTACGACTATTTCTAAATAATCATCATATAAATCTGGCCATTTTGGTTGTGAACATTCAATTTCAGCTTGTGATAATGATAAAGTTTCAAATGTTGGTGTTGAACCACGACGATTAAGTGTATTATCTGTTAATATATCATCAACAGCTTTTCTTGTGTATGCATGATTATCAGTTTGTTGTTTAACACTATTCAATCTTGAATTATTCGATACATCAAGAATACGTTTCAATTCTTTATTTAAATCTTTTCGTTCAGCATAACGAGCATGTTCTTTCTTACTCATTTTAACTAATACCATTAATCGAGTAGTAGAGACTATATATGGAACAATAGCTTCCTAAAATAAATCATTCAATGAAATCTCATTTTTAGAAATGTCATGCGTTGCTAACAAGATATATATGCAACTTTGAAATTCAGGTTCTACTACAAAAACTCTTCATACCGAGTATCAACAGTGTTTTATCTAGCGGAATGGGCAGCGCCCACCCGAAAAAAGAAACCCGGATAAAGCATTGAGTATCAATTCATTAGTTCTATATCATAAGTTACTGAATAAATCCTTCTCATATAATTAAGTAAACTAGTTTATGACAACTGATAAAAATCATTTTTCTTACTTTTACGTTTCCCCAGAATTGTTTCATTACAAAAATAGTAACCAATTGCTAGAATATTATCGAAAAAATAATACATCAATATTTATTCATTTTATGTTTATACTTACATGAGATAATCGGATATATTTATGAGTAAAAAAAGCAATGTAAAATACACTAAAGTATGAATTAACACATGAACACTAAAATAAATCAAATATATTAATTTAATTGAAAAGAATAAACGAAAAGAAACTTTACAGCAAATAATTTTGCAATCATTTGATTATCATGTACTCGTTGTTCTCGATAATTTTCTATGAAAATAAAAAGACAATTTAACAAACAATAGATTCTATCAATTAAATACCTCGATCAGTTAACCAACGGCAAATACGTTTATAAATATCACTAAATAATGTTGTAACTAATGCTAATAAAATTTTTGGTGATAATTCTGTTAATGACATTAGGTCTATTTAGAAAAACAGAATAATAAATATGAATGTATTTATTATTTAAAATAATAGATTCATACGTGGTAAAGTCCCATCTTTTAATCGTCTATCAATCCAACTTTGAAAACGAATAATAACAAGTATAACACATGAAACAAGAATAATATTAATACCAATCATAGGTATTGTTACAAACATTCGAAATAATAAACGTTTCCATGTTGGATAATACGGTTCATATTTATTTGTTATAGGTGACCGACGTAATTGACCTTTATATGTTGGTCGAGTATCTTCTACTAATTCCATATCAAGTGTATTCCATTTATAAGCTAATTCAGCTTGTCGTCGACGCCAGAAAATCAGAAATCCTGTTGCCCAAATAATATTGAGAAATGTATTAATAACGAATAATTGATCATCAAGTTCCTATAAAAAAATCAACACAATCAAACTGATCCTTAATTGGAACTCTTTGCATTTAAAGTTTACATACGCAACTGCATGTAGTGGCGTAACTAGGAGTAGGCTAGCCTGGATATCGGGAGAAAAAAAACTATTTTTTATGGATTTTTGTCAAAGACCATATGGCACCCGCGATTTTCTGATTACGCCACTAATTGAATGCTCGATATTACGATATAAATTCTATTCTTATTCATATTTATATTTTTTCTCTTTCGCGCTTATCTCTTTCCTATTAAAATCTACCTAATTTTACTTCATTAAATAATGCATATGAATCAATCATTATTAAGTATGCAATCTTGGTCATTGAATGATTATCAATTTATAGATTTTTTTCCGAATCAAACAATACTATGTCCTATAAAATCGAAATGGATACACTTTGAAGAATTTTTATTTATTTCAATTGGTTTAATAATTACTTTTATAATAACAATTAAAATTCATCTAACAGAAATACGTTTTCAAGATTATTATGCGTTATTTCGTTGTCATATTATGAATATATCAATAATGATTTTATTGTTTGCATCATTTTTATTTAATATGAATTCAAATGAAAGTATGTGTCGATATGAACAAATTCTTATACAATATTCTTCAACGATACTTTTAACAAATATATTTGTTATGACTTTATTTCGTTTATTAAAAAATAATTTTGAAAAAAAATTTCATTTAATTTTTTTTTTATTTTTTATTAGTTTAATTTTACAAACAATTATAACAAGTCTATGGTTAATTATAATTAATATTAAACAAATTAAATATCATTATCAAACATGTTTTCATCATATACAAATACATTTCTGTATTCATGCACAACAACCATTATTATTATCATCATTATCAATACCAATTATATTTATTTTAACAATATTTAATATTTATCGTTTTACAAAACCATTTGCTATTGCACAATTACTTGAAGCAATTATATCATCTATTGGACTTGTCATGAGTGGTAGTATGTGGTATATGGATTTATTTTTTTCAGCACATCCACAAATGCCAAATAGATATGTTGCTTTTGTTTTTTTACTTACATATATGTTACCAAGGTAAATTTATATCGAACAAAAAATCTCTATGAAGTTTTTATGATATTCATAGATTCGAGAATAAATGTAATGAGAATAGGATTTGATAGTATGCACTGACGAAGGAAGCCCACCAAGTGTTTTCTAGCTTTTGAGATCGGGCTTAGTGCATAATATAGACCCAGGTGAGGTATGAAAAATCCCAAAAGGATAACGGCTGATAGGCCTTTTCTCCGTAGTTATAGCCATTTTACTGAAATTTTCAGAGTATTCTAGTCTCATATAAACCTCATTGTGAACAACATCTCAGGTCGAAATACTATCATTTGATTTATTTCTATATACCCTACCATAGACTAGAATTTCAGTATATTATCTATAACTCGGGACAGAAAGCCTAACGGCCCTTATCCTTTTGGGGTTTTTCATACCTCACTGGGATCTACTTTATCCACAGGATCCGAACTGGAAAGTGATTGGACAGTTGGAGCGGTTCCCTCATGAGTCTCCCTCACCCATACCTAGTCCTACGAGCAACTGTATGTTCAAGAATAGGAATACTTGTATGATATTCTTGTTGAATCTCTCTTCTATTATTTATCTCTTAGAGTATGGATTTCTGAACTTGAACGTTCACGAATAACAGTTGAAGAAGTTAAACCTTTACTACATGATGAAGTTAAATTTCAGAATGGTAATTGTACAATACGTTTTAATGATGAGGATGATGATGATGATGGTGATGAAGAAATTAATACTCATTTTTCTCGTCAACGTTATCGAGAAGATCTTTCGCAACAAAATTCAATAAACAATCCTAATACGAAATCAATTATTCGTACAAATGATATGTCACCTGGTGAAATATTCTCTTCAATACTTGATAAATATGATTCAAAATCGAGTGACTATCTTTAGAAAAAAACAACAAACCTGATTTCGACCAGTATAAAACCATATAATAATACCATATAAAGCTGGAAGACAAAGTGCTTTTGTATAAAAACTAAAGAGTAATGAAAACACTGTTCGTATAAATTAAATCATTTTTCATTAAAAAGAATACCTTATCCAACAAAAATAAAGAGCAATTTTAACACCAAAATATTGTCGGATATCTTCTAAAAATTATTGAAAACAATTCTATTTAAAAAAAGGAAAAAACTAAGATCTGATTTTTACCAATAGGTTGTCGTGTAAAAAAACATTTTCGTGGCCAAACCCATGTTTCACGAAGATGACTTAATATTTCCTTATTATGTAATGGAAGTACTTGTCGTATGAGTTTTTTCTCCAAACCACGTTGTACTATATAAATATATTATATTTAGTAAAATAAATCATTATAATATTGAGATAAATTACTTAATGATTGATCGACTTTAAATTTAATTCCATTGATTTCATGTTTATGAATAATTCTTATCGAAAAAAGAAGATGACGAACGATTGATTGTCGTTCTTGAGAAGTAAAAAATTTATCTTCATTTTCAACACCTAAAATAGATTTAAGAATAAAAAAAAGGCTGATGTTATATAAAATCGTATATTTAAACCTTCATAAAATTCTAATTCATCAAAAATGAATATTTTATATCCACCACCAAATTCTTGTTTTATTGGTTTTTCTAATTGTATATCATGAGCACCTTTCAAAAGCCTACAAAATCAAGAAATATAGAATAAACAATGATCGAAAATAAACTTTTTATCTTTTCTAATCAATCAAATAAATATTTTTCATATAAATCTTGTTTATAGAGATTTAAAGGTTATTGTATGCTACTCACAGCATCATCTTTATTTATACTACATGATCATAGATGATAATTAAAATAACTATGATAATTATTAATACCAGATGAGAAATTATAATTACATGTTTGGCTCAGTTTTTTTATCAATACAAAATCATGTAGGTGAGAATGAGCACTGGATGTTACAATCTCGATGCTAACAACTTCTTATTTCGGACCATTCGTATGGTAATGTACTAGATATATTCTGGCGAATATTTGGTTAGTTCATATGTATGAAGAGCTTAACGAATTGAAGATTTCTAAGCTAGGTTGATCTTTCATCTGGACTTGTAGCGAAGAGTAGTTATAGAGAGAAAAATATCATGCGTCTAAATCAGACTCAAAATTCAACTAAATGATTTTGGGAAACTTTCTAAGGCTTAATCAATTTCGAATATGTAATATGACATTGAATTAAAGCAAACAGCCTCTTTCTATAGATTCTGAACAGATCTAAGTTCACTAGTGAACGAGAGCATGAGTAACATAGAACAAATGTTACAATTAATGGTTTTTTTTATTTATAGAAATCATATGTTGAATCATATTACAATAAATTCACCTACATAAAATATAACACTAATTATGAAGATGGAATTTCATCCTTCTATAGAAAAGTAATATGATTATTAATAATAGTACTTGATGGTATAATATTAAACCAAATTATCTTCTCATTTTTTTTTCGATTTCAACAAAGAAAAAAAACTTCATGAACCCTTATTCACTAAGCTTGTTTTTGAATCTAGACATGTTAAGTATTAATATCAACTTTATATGCCCTTCGCTTAACTTTGATTCATACGTAAATATTCACCTTTCATATGTAAATGTTAAATAAAATCCATAAACACCTATTTCAATAAAAATAATATTTATCTTATTTTCAAATTAGTACAAAAATCTTTCACCAGTTGTAAAATGATATTTAATTGATATACGAATATCTGGTGCAAGTTGTAGTAATTGTTCCAAAAACCAAATAATAACATAATCATCAATACGAGCTGGAAATGTTAATAAAACATCACATTCATAATTTGTATGAGCATTAAGCCATAAACGATTGGTTATTGCTGATGATAGATTATTAAATTTTCGACGAAATAGAGAATCAACTAAAACATAACTCATTTTAGAAAAGAGAATAGATTGTTCTTTTAGTTTTTATCTACCATTTGTTGATTGGTCATTTATTAGATTTTTTCTTTCATCTGTTATTATATTCATCTAAACAAAATAAGATTTTCTGCTTTGGTTTGTTTCTTTTTTTTCTTTTAAATACACGAAATTTCATGAAAACACTACGTTTAGACGAGAGAGAGAGAGAGGAAAAACGGTTTGTTCAACAAAATCAGATCATTAGTAAGACACAAAAGAAAATATTGCTCAACTACCACCACCGGTTCACAAAAAAAGAAGAAGAGAAAAAACACAAGAATATGTATATATATATATATATAACACAATGGCGGTATGAATCTGATGTTATTGATTTTCCCGCAATAGTTTTGATTTTGAAGAGAAACGATTTTATATTTGCTGTTCTTTAATACCATCAATAAAATCTAGTATAAGTTGTTGTAATTCATTTGCTTTTAATTCACTTATACGAATAACATCTTCATGAACAGCTTCAACTGTTGAATCGTATTCTGATAAACATTTATTTGTTATTAAAGCCAAACCAAGCATACGCATACCACAATGAGCTCCCAATGTAACTTCATGTACAATTGACATACCTAAAAAGAAAATTTCAGGAAGTTAAATTTCTTTTTTTTTCTTATATATGGATGAGATTTATTCCGGTCTGGTAAAGACCATGATAGATTTCCTTCCTTCATTTCCGTTATGATTATATCAAATAAGTTTTTATTAAATCAAAAAAAGAAATATTCTTCTTACCCACAGCATCAACACCAAGCAACCTAAGCAAATTTATTTCTGCTATTGTTTCATAACAAGGCCCACCTTAAAGATTTATTTAGAAAAAACAAAAACAAATATTATTTATCAATAATAAAAACTAATTTTCTTACCTAATGCACAATAAACTCCTTCACGTAATTCAAAATTATGTTTATTAGCAATTTGTTTCATTTGTAAAGAATATTTACGATCATATGCATGTCCAACAGGTGGAAAACGTGGTCCTTTAAAATAATTTAAAAATAGAAAATTTCAATTTTAATTATGAAATTTTCTTACCAAATCTAAAAATAATTAAAAATTTATTTAGTTTTTTTTCCGAGGGAATTTATTTTTCTTACCGCTCATCATTATGACCAATAAGTGGATTATTACCAGCCATACTGGGAAAATTTATATGATCTTTGATTAACATTATATCACCAACACTATAAGATTTATTAACACCACCCGCAGCACTAAAATTAAATATAAAATAAAAAAAACAACAAATTTAGTGATTAATCAAACCAGGTAACAATTAATGTATGTGCTCCAAGCATATGCATTACTCGTACGGGAAAGGCACACTGAAAATATCAAAAAGAAAATGAAGATAATAATATTTATAATAAAAATTCAACTATTATTTACCGTCGCAGTAGTGTATCCTTCATAAGGATGAAATCGGCCTTGCATACAAACGACATTAAGCCCATTTAATGTTCCAAATACAAGATTACTTCGATGACCAACAACTAAAATAAAAATGAAGTTATATTTCATTTTCATTATGAGAATATTTTTTTTATTTAATCACCTGTTGATTTAGGAAAATGTGGAATATCGGTATAAGGAATAACAGTTTTGTTAACAATTAATTCAGCTAAACCACCAAGACCAGAACCGCATATAATAGCTATTTCAGGTTTAGTTGGAACTATAATTTGAATAAATTTAACAATTTCTTGAACACGTTCATATGTATAAAAACTGAATAAAAGAAAATTTTCATTTGATTATTATTATAAATTTAAATATAAATACCGATTTGTGATTGCATTTGGATGTTCACCAACCGATGCCCAAGGACCATCTTGTGCAATTGGTGCTGATTCTATTTTTGATTTAAGACTATTCGACATAATATTATATCTGAATTGAGAAAATAAGACAAGTCAATTAAATCGTAAGTAGGACAAATAAAATATCACGTTGGACACATGCACATATATACATAGATAAAATCCCTCGTGACAGTATGATGAAACAGATGGAAGTGATCGAGAAAAGATCAAATTCCAATTGTTCTTATTGTTTTCTCGCTTTCTTTCTCTCGTTTTCTCTCATTTCTCTATGATTTATTATCTTATAGTTCGTCTTTTGTTATTCACATACTATCGTAACGAACTGAGTTAGAGTAAAGAGAAAAGAAGAAAAAGAGTAACGAGACACTACTCATACGACATACGTGTAATGTGTACGTGTATGATTTATGTTTCATCTATAAGACGTACAAGACAATCAAAAGGTGTGTGCGTCTGTAAATATGCATAAGGGAAGACACAAAAAAACAACAAGAGATTGATAACTTACATCTTTTTACTATGTATATATGAATGTTTTAACAAAGAATATAACAAGATAACAAACATTATTATTTTTTATATAATTAACAAATTTTTCTATATAATAATAACACAAATGTCTACATATCTACCAATGAGAATACAAAGAAATACTTCTTTCTTGCTAATATGATTATCTGATTTATCTATTGAGCAATGCCAAGATGTGATTGAATAACATCAATAAAATCTTGTTTTTTAGTACCTGATGCTTTTAATTTTTTATCTCTACAATAATCTTTAAGCATCGGTACAGTCAATTTACTTAACTAAAAAGATATAAAATAATATTAATCAAAGAATAAATAAATAATAGAATAACTTTTCATACCAAATTACTCTTCGCTGCAGCTTCAACATCAACATCTTCATCAGGTTTTGTCTTTTTTGCACTGCTAGGTGAAGAAGTTGTTTCAGCCTAAAGATAATACATAATTAAAAACAAAACAGAAAACAACATACTTGTGATTACTATTAATAATAATATTTCATAGATTAAGAACTATTCAAGTGCGCGTACATCTATATTTTTTTTGTTTCTTATTATATGGAACTTGTCTTATAATTATTCTTTTCATCCTGATACTTTTAAATTATTAATGAGAATAGAAGAAAAATAAAAGATAAAATTGTCAATTGATAAAACACAACCATCAGATTCGAGGGTTGTTTTTCTGTCTCAATTTATTTTTTTGGAGAGAAAAAAAAGAAAAATTTATAAGTCAAAAAATTTAAAAATAGAAATTTTATCATTGCAATCCCCTTGTATGTACTCAATAGAAAACATAATAAATGAGAGTTGTAAAAGGTAGAAGAAAAAATATGACATCTGGCATTTTCTCACTGAAATTTATCAGAGTTTTATATGAAATTAATCATGATAGTGCGCTTTTTTTTATGGACGTGAGTAAAGTATAACTTATATGGATGTTGTTAAAAACTCTATTAGTGATTATATTACGTCAATATCATGTTTATGATTGTTCTATCCAAGAAAAGCGCATTAAAAACATGTTGTGTATATCTCTATACTTTTGACATGTAAGACTATAATTTATTTGTTCTCTGAATAAACATACAGAAGCACCTGAAAATATAGTTGAATTAAAAATAGAAAACATGATTATTCTTCATTTCTCTCGAAAACAAATACTTAAACATACTTCCCACTCTGTTTTTATAAGGATTTATTAAAAATTCAAATGCTCGCTTTTCCTCAGTCAAAAAAAAAGAAGAAGAAGAAGATCATATCATTTAGCAATAAATTTTTGCACGATATGACAGAAAAATAAAAAGTGTTAGTTGAGGACGAATGAGCCATAACAAAATGCTTGTTATTTTAGTCAAATCCAAGGTTAAATATACTATTAAATATGACAATATTAATCTGACATGAAATAAAAAGACCTGAAAGTCAAATTGATGGCATACAAAGAATATTTCCATTAGTATTTTATCTAATCTATATGGTTAAACAGAAAGCGTATCGTACGATGCATAATAATCATACATTTAGATAATCGGCTTTCAGTAAAGCATGACTTCTATGGGAATTTGAATAAATTAAGAGATTCTCCGTATAATTGTCTTAAAAATTAAATAAATTTTTTTTACAAACCTTTCGTTTTGCTGCTGCTGATTTTTTCGTTGTACCCATAACATAACCAGGTGGAAAAATCATTTGTTTAAGTTCATCAACATATCCCGAAATTTTTCGATTTTGATTTTCAACACTTGGAATTGTTAAATCAATGAATTCATCTGGTTCACCTTTATTTAAAGCTGTTGCTTCAATATTTCTCCATAATGTTTGTAATGCTGGATTTTCAAATTTATCTGGACGATATTTAAATTTTAAACCACGTATAACATTTTTAAATAAATCAACTTCATCATTAGCTGCACGTGTTGTATCATTCTTTGGTAATGTACGAATATCATCAGCATAAGGTAAATAATGTACATGAAAACCATTCGATGCCAAACGATCATTTTTGATTTTTTTATTTACTTCTTCAGCTTGAGCCGTAAGGGCAACTAAGAAAGAGAGAGAAGAAAAACAAATTGAACGTTTTTGTTTTGATTATATTTTTTTTGTTACCTAGACGTGGTGGTGTATTTCTTCTCGCTGTAAATTGACATAAAATAAACATTTTTTTTTCCAAACATTTTTTTAATAAAGCATTAAATAAACATGAACTTCCTTCAACATATTTTTCATCGGGATAAATGAAATGACCGGGTTTTACATAATGATGTGGTAATAAACATGAAAGACTTTTAAAACCTAATAATTCAAAACCAGAATCACCAAATTTTTTGATTGCTTTTATTTCATCAGAATCAAATAATATACGACGATTAGCTACATCTAAGCCATATTGAATATCTGACGGCATTAAAATTTCAGCTAAAAGAAGAAAAAAAACAAATGAATTATTTATTTCTATTTATTTTGTGTCATCATTAATCATCGAGATACGCACCTGTTTCAGGAAGATAATGTTTTGTGACAATTTTTGTTTCCAAGTTTGTCTTCATATCTAATTTTATCTTTGTTGGTTTTGGACAAGGACGAACCTATGAATAGAAGAATTGATCCGTATTTTATATTGAATAAGATATTATCGAATAGAAATAATTCGATTAAAGATTAGCTCGACTAATTACTTTTTCTTCTCTAATAAAAATCATGTCATTCATCGGAAATGTATTGTACTTAAAAAGAAAGCAAGTCTATACGCATTTATATTTCCGATGACAAATGACGAGTTAAGTTTGTAATAGAATTTCCAAAGTGTCATAGGAAACATAGACAAAATTTTCTGAAATTCATATTGATGCGAACGGATAGAATAAGTAACGAATGCTTTCATTTTCTTTTAAAAACAAAAGAATGAAGTAGAAGGTATTTCTTAGGAATATTTATACATTTAATTAATCTTTTTAATCATATGGTATCCCTTCTGCAAAAAATATATAAAATGATTCAATAACTCGTGATCCTTCACGTGCTTCACTTACGCATATAATATGGTGACTCATCATATGCGAAGGTATATCTAAGTATTCGTTCTATTAATCTATTCTATTTTTATTTTTTGGAGTGCATATTTTTTTTATAGAAAAGGTATGAAATCCTTGACACAAGTATCATTCAGTTTATTCTTCAGAATTAATTAAATAAGGCTGATTTAACAACATTCTAATTTGAGACTTGTGGCAAAATTGTACTAAGATTTCAGACATGTCTATCAATAGAAATTGCTCATTGCCTTCGATCTATATTATCCTGAAATTATTTCTCATATAAACATTCAAAATCAATCTCATAAATCCGAGTTATCTTTTTTGTCTTGAGTTTTATAAACAAAAAAAACAGAAAATTTTTAGTACGATACCATATTATAAACTGAAACAGAAAATTCCAATGGTGTTCCATCTGATGATTTGCCTAATGAAAAAGGAACAGTACAATAAGCCCGTTTTTTATGTTCCTTTGAATAGACAAGTTTTAATAATTCATTTAATCTTCCTGTTGGTTCTTGATTATTTCGTATTTCAAGATCTTCATCACTTAACATGAGAACATCTTGAAAAAATTTTTTAAAATCAAATTTTGTTATTGATTCAGTTAATATTGGAAAAACTTCTAATTGTATACCAACATCATGTAAATCTTTAGCACGTTGTTTAGCTTGTCGTTCTAATGTTAAGTTTGACGCATGTGGTTGATCATTACATGTAAATATAAATATACGTTTGATTGTTAAACGTTGAGGTGAATTGGAAAATAAATTTGAACATGTCCATAATGCTTCATTTAATGAATAACCAGTTGCTTGTGTTGAACCAAATAATTCATCATATTTTGCTCTAAATGTATCTTTATTTGATAATGTTTCTAATTGTATAATACGTTCAGCTGATGGTTGTGCTAATTCATGAAGAATATAAATATGTTTGAAATCAAATGCATTGAGGCTATTTTCTGTGCCATAAAGAATAATTCCACTAAGATCTTTATCATTAGAAATAATTTTTGATTGATAAAAACGTTGACATGCACGCATCACTAATTGAAAACCTGTTGTTAATTGTGCATCTTCATCATCTTCATCAAATGTTGAATCTTGTTTCATTTGATTAGCTAATGTTTCAAACATTTGTGGAGCACATTCAATTAATATTAATGTACCATCACGATTTGTTGTAATCTTAATGAAACAAAAAATAAATAAAGAAAAAAATAAATATATATATTAGTTTTACGGGTCGTCCTTGTTGATTTTCATCTTGTGCTTCATCTTCAGCACTACCACCAGCACCCCAATTTTGATCAAGTAAAGACATCAAAATTTAATTAACTATTCTAATATTAATTTACAAAATTTTGATGAAATAAAATTCTATATGAGAACAAAAGACAATGACTTGTCTATGATTGGAGAACTGTATCTATATAAATGTAACAAAGACAAAATAATACATAACGAAAAAGTATGACATCTACTGATATTACTAATCAGCGACATCGACTAGAGATTCATGCAGTCTAATACTATGATATTTCTAATATAGACGACATATCCTGTAACTAATTAGTGGGGAAAAAAGATCATCTATAAGAAATGACCGTTAGGCTTCGTTCAACATACATTTCAGTCCGTATAGTTATTTGACCTCGACTTTATTTATTTCTTTTTTGTGTGATAAGAATCTTAATTCACTTGTGTGTTTTGTCCTCGCTTATAATTAGCTGAACAACATAAATGAGAAATCCAAAGAAAATTATTCAAGTCTGTCAGATTTCAACATATAATTTAACAAAATTTCGCTTGTATTATTATATTCTTCTACTTTAACAATGTATCAATATTCATTGAAATAAATTCAAGTCAATATATGTCCGTAACTATTTATTTATAAAAATAAATATTAGAAAAGTAATGAATTTTAAATTATTTTCGAGGTATAGATATATATATAGTAAAACATATATCTTTTTTCTATGTAATCGCTTAGTCTGTTATTTTTTTGTATAAAAATTTTAAGCAAGTGATAATTGATTTGTAGTTGCAAGTGGTGTTGTTTGTAAATAACTTGTATCAATATCCCAGCTATGTGGTTGATCAACTTCAGCATAAAAATGACGTTGTGATGGTTCAAGTAATTTATGAAATTCAATTAATTGTTGTTCTTGTGCTGTTGTTTCGATTGTAATTGGTCGGATAAGACGTAAATGATTTACTATATAATCAGGTTGAACTTGCCAAAGAGCCATAAGATAACAACCAACTA
Organism: Adineta steineri; assembly: GCA_905250115.1. Lineage (NCBI taxonomy): Eukaryota > Metazoa > Rotifera > Eurotatoria > Adinetida > Adinetidae > Adineta > Adineta steineri. The sequence goes on along the minus strand of CAJNOI010000008.1, from coordinate 946,791 downwards.
ATACACCTGATGCTCCTTTACCACGAGTACATTCAACTACAACACCCTAATAAAAAAATATTATAATACAATAAAATAATTTAAGATAATTAAATAGATTTAACCTCTCCACGTTGACGAGCAATTGCCATACGTTGAACAAATTGTTGGCATTGTTGCATATTTGGTGCACTACCATCAGGAATATATAAATTTTGAACCTGTAATTCACCACGAGTATGATTAGGTAATCCTGAATTATATGAATCATTAATAGAAATAACTGTTTGAATACGTTGTTCTAATATATATCGAATATGTGATGCATGAAATGGATGAGCACATATAGCTAAACGTTTATCAACAATCCATTGAAAATATGGTGGCATAGATGGTGGAATATTCATGTTTATTTGTTATTATGTGTTTATATTCTTGTTATTAGAAATATTATAATGACAACGACATTTTAGTATAAAAATTTTTCTTTTTATCGTTTGTCGTTGTTTAGTTACAACCTCCTTAAAAAATCAAATAAATAGTATTCTACTCATTATTAATAGACTATATAAAAGTTTTGCTAAATAAAAATTTATAGTTTAGATCATTTTTTAAATGAAGAAATTATAATTGGCGAATAATAATAAAATTAAAAGAGGTCATTTATTAACAGACATTGAATGAAAACGAACATTACTCTATTTAACAGACAATTCTTTGAAATATACTTTTTTCAGTAAATATTTGTCAGTAGATAATACATCATCAGGTTTTCGATTGTAATTATGAGAGAAAAAAATATTATTTCATTCATAGGTATTATATTCAGTCTTTATAGAGTATAGTTTAAAAAAATAGCTTTAATTTTCTTCAAGATTAATCATAAAAAATTGTCATATATATTTAAGCGGATTCTAATTGTCTCCTTGGCACTTTTACTGGTGTATTTGGCGCTTTTATTGGCGTATTTGGTACAGTTGGCAATTGATCAATCAATTGTTCGGCTATATTTTTTGTAGGTTGAACTCGTGATTGAGCTTTTGTAGTAAGTGTATTTGTTAAAGAATTAACAAATTCATTTACATTTCCACCTTTGAAATGATTATATTGAAATTGAAGTACTTTACAAAGCGTTCTTGTTGTTTTTCGATTTTTGCTTCCGATTTGAATCATATGACCTGATATATGAAGTTTTTTTGAACGAAATAATAAGTTGTCCGCATGTTTGGATTCTTTGAGGCCAAAATTATTCTGACCATCGGTCAGTACCAAAAGATATAGATTAGATTGTTGATTTCCCAATCGTTTATTTAACTCTTCAAGTCTGTCATAACAAAAGTCAATGGCATCGAATAGCGCAGTATCTTGACCGTCACATTTTAAATCTTTTAACATCGCTATATGATTTTCATTGATTACTTGGAAATCGAAGCGTTGTAGAGAAGCTGTATCAAAAGTAACTAATGAAACTTTATCAGTTATTAAATTCAATCTATAAAAATTATATTCATATACAATATACAAAAGGTAATAAATTTACTTTAGTCGGAAGAACTCGTTCAAAAAATCTATAGCATATACAAATCGACTTTGGCCTAGAGCAAACGGAAGCCATGCATCTGAATACCACATAGAAGTGCTGCAATCGAGTAGAATCATATAATAGACAGGAGGTGATACTAATGTTAATCGATATTCATCAACAACATTTAATAGACTACGGTTAGGTATTAAATCGTCTTCTATAATAACTTGTTGACATTGTTGTTCTGGACATAGATTTCCAAGACATTCACGATCAAAAGAAATACCACAAAGTTTATGAACAACTGGGTTTTTAAATAATTGCTTACAAACACTACATGTAAACTTGCCTTCACCTGTAGCCATTATCATATAAAATACTATGACATATGACATATTCTTATCTATTTATTTAATATTTACGTTGGAAAATGTCTGGCTCGGAAGAAGCAACTGATTTAGACTGTCCTATTTGTCTTTCCCGTTTTAATGATCCAATTATTCTTAATTGTGGACGTACAATGGATCGATTATGTATACAAAAATTCATAAATCGTAATCGAACATTAAATCCAACAGCACCAATTCGATGTCCTGTATGCACCTGGGAATTTAATCCAGAAAAACCTTTGATATCAAATAAATCTTTAAGTAAATTTATAGAATCTAAACCAATATATGAATGGTTTTTAATTGATATATCATGTGCAAAGGAAGGTATAAATGTTTTAAAATTCCTAAAACTTGTATTTATTAAAAGGTAAATGATAAACATTGATTAAAAATTTTCTAAAAAAAAGTGTTTTAAATTTCAGAAATATTACTGAAACTAATCATATTACTTTTGAAACTAATGATATAGAAATTGAATATAATTCTAATATAAATTTTGATGAAGAATTACAAATGAAACCTTTCTTAAATTTAAATCAAGCATTAGAAAAAATTTCTACTTATTCACAGCAAATAAATGGTATTAAAAAAATTTGTATTCTATCAGATGGATTTACAAAACACACCAATATAACAAAGATGGATTCCAATATATTTAATCAACTTTTTCTTATTCATGTTGGAGATAAATATGTAGAACGTACGCGTCAACTTGTTAATGAAACAAATTTTCAATTTGGACATTTTAATGAAAAAAAACTTGAAATTTATGTACAACATTTTCTTACGAATTTCACTGAAAGATTATAAAATATTTTATGTAAGTTTTAAAAATCCTTTGAGGAAATAAAATATGTTTACACGAAAGATTTATTTATTTATCATGTAATTGATAAGCAATCGACAAAAGATTCGTGACTAATAAATCAAAATGAAGGTCTTTCGTTTTTTACTTTTAAAAACAAACGATTAACCTTTGCAACATAAGTCGTACAGAATAAAATTCAATTTCATTTCGATATTATTCAACAATAGAATATTAGTTTATGTTTTATTCTAAATATTTTATGATAGATTATATTGTTGATTCTCATTCAGAAGTTAATATCATACGATCGATCATAAACTAATCCTAATCTATTTCACTGTCGATTATTAATTCTAATACATTGAGCAAATAATAACTGATCTATATCATGCAGACTGTATATCTTTTATATAAATATTCTTCGTATAATTATTTCCATCTTTCAAATTCAATGGAATAAATCAAGATGAATAACGTTTGAAAATCTGTTACATCGACATTTGCTGGTTTATGGTTATTTCAATGTAATAAAATGCATATTGTTTGACTATCTTATTCGATCATAAACCAATAGATAACTCTACCATTCATAATTCCCAAACAGTTATATATTATTTCTTTACTGTTGACATCGAACGGAAAAAAAAAGAAAAACCACACATTATAGTCAATCATAAAGCAAAACAAAAAAAAAAGAAATCTTAAAGGAAATATATACAAAAAAAAAGAGAAAACAAGGAAGGGAAGCATATAATAGAATAGAAAAAAAATGAATACTAAAAGATGAAGGAAAAAAAATCAATCTGTACAATTGCATATATCTAACTGTTGCACGCATATATTAAGAGATATATATTATCATGTTGATGATGATGATTCATTACCACTTAGTAGATTTTGTTTAGTTAATAGAGATTTTAATACTCCATTTTCTTGTTCAATTACTCGAATCTTAAAATAAACGAACAATTTTATTATAAAAATTTCAAATTATATTTTCAATACAAACTCGATCTCGTAATGCATCATTTTCATGAAGTATAATTCCAGCATCAACTGTTTGTTTAACTAATGCAAGATTTTGTGTTCGAAGTTCATGTACATATGCAATTGTTTTTTCTAATACAGCTGTTTTACTCTATGAAATAGTTATTCTTATTTATTTTGTTGGTTGTAAAAAAAACATTTTTACTTGATTTTTAACATAATTACTACAATCAGGAATTAATTTTGATAATTGTTGAATATGTTGATTAATACGATCACGACGTCGTCGTTCAACAGCATTATGGGTTGCACGTCGTTTAGCTTGAGTTATATGTGGTAAATTATCTTGACTATCGGTACGATTCGTTTGAATATGAGAATTTAATTCATGTTGATTATTACCATTTGTCGATGATAATTTTTGTTTATTAACTAATGTTGCTGCAGCTTGTAAATCAGCTAAGAGTTGCTGGAAAAGAAAAGATATTTATAAATGAATGAATGATAAAAAGAACCTTCTTTTTTTTACCTGTTGATTTGTCGATGATGGAAGTAGACTTTGAGCTAATGCTGTCAACATAGAATTGACAACTAGCGACGGATTTTGTAATGTTATCGATGTATTTTTTGATTCCTTGAATAGAAGAAATAAATATAGAAGATTTGTTTTGATTTTATTTGTCAATACTTACATTCTGTTCATGAGAATGATCGCGTTCGTTCATTTGTTTTTAATACGATAGAGAACGTCAATCTATCTAGTTGATTTGATCTATTAATTTAACACACGTGAGTGTTAGACAGACAAGCGAGCAACATGTGAGCGTTTTTCTATTGGTCATATGTCAAAAAATATGCAATAAACAATCCATCAGAAGTTTATGTTTCTATTGTAGATGTCAGGCGTCACTTATCTATATAGTTGATAAGAATTCTATAAAAAAAGAATATTAGAATGCGAGAAAATGAACTTGAATCTAATTAAATTGTTTTACATCTAAGTTTTGTTAATATCAACGTGAACTCAATAAAAATTTAATTTCTGGAGCTAAATCCGACTTTTTTTTACTGTAGAATGATAGATTTGATTATATACAAATCAAGTTTAAAGCGAAATCTAGGTGTGTACGAACGCGTAGACTTAGTAAGATACTCGCAACTCTTTGATCATATGTATTATAAAAAATTCGAAGTGTCGAAAAGATTAAATATTATGAATTGATAGAATAACGTAACATTAAAGATATTTTGTATACATTTGTTTCACCTATTAACGAAATATTTATTAATTTAACATCTTCTCGTATATACATCAAATAATTTTAATGTATAATAGTTGTTTTCAGAAAATAATGAAGTATCATGCATGATCTACGGCCGACGAGTATTAAGGGAAAAATCATAAATATCTTAAAAATACCATTTTGATCTGTTATTGCAGTCTTTTACATACAATTCATCATAAAACACGATTGAAAATTGTTTCAATTCTTATACGAACTAGTCAGTTGAAACATATTTTCGATCTACCCAATATTTCTACAATTTTTGAGTCCATCGTTTTATATAAAATGTAAGAATGAACCGAATAAAACATTCACACTCTAATTATTTATGTAACAAAATATTTAAAAACTACCGTTTTACAAATAGAATGAAGAAACATCTGTACAATCGATGTTTTGCTTCTTTCTTTAATTACATTTTCCAGTGTTGTATAACAAAAAAAAGATGTCACTATAAAATTTATTAAAATGAATTTATTTTGTTTTAAAAACTATTAAACTTTTAATTTTTATATACTACATCCAAATCTTATATAAACTTTATTTGTGTACATTTCTAAGGTTTCTATAGAAACTAGGAATAGAAATAATAGTATGATTTTACATACGTTAAATTTTTTTTATCTTTGAGTAATAACTTTAGGATGTCACGAAGTTTTATTGAATCTGAAATTGAGGTAAAAATAAAGTTAGATATTTATATTAGAAAACTATTTATCTATGAAATTTAGGAAGAATTATCTAAAGAAAAACAAGCTATATTTGAAAGATTATCAAATATATTCGATCCGGACACAGCTATTAGTTTTGTATGTCCACAAACAAATGAAGCACGTGATAATACTTCACTTGAAGAATTAAATCTACGTATGTACACATAAATAAATTACAAATCATTTCAATATTAAATTATAAATATTGACAAAAATCTTAATACTTATTTATTCTTGTCAAACTTTATAGGAAAGAAATATTTTGAATAATATAATCTTAAGAAAAGAAACCATTGAAATTCATTTGATTCGAAAATAAATTGATTTCTATTAATAGATACCATAGAAATTAATGTTTGCACAGGTGAACTGAAGATAAAAAATTTTAATAGCAAAGGTTGAGACTGGAACTAAAGAAAAACCTTGGTTTTGCATATCTTAATCGATATTTTTTATGTAAAAACGAAATTGATTTTTAATTAAAAAATTTCGAGTGTATGCTATATTTAAAAAACCACATTTAATGATTATATTTTATTTTTGCTCAAAACGCAACAAAAGTTATTCTTTAATTAGATGACATTGACATGCGATTTTCTATCTAACATAAGAGAGATTTCAATATAAAGATCTATCATTCTGATGAGATCGCTCAAGTAGTAATTTTGATTATTTTTTGTAACATTATCTTGATTGTAAAATAGAACAATGATAATATCGATTTATATTTCTCAAAATTTCTGTACTAAAATTAAAATAGAACTATAATGTTTTTAATTGAATTTTCGACTTATATTTGCACTTTTTAAATAGAAATTTTCAAAACACTTCTTTGATTTGAAGAATTTCTAAAAAGAAAAGAAAAACATCATTCATCATATAAAAAACATCAAAGAAAACGTCATCGAATGAGATGAGTAATAGTATTCAGCAGATTAATTAATGAGAAAAAACTTTACATGATGAAAATTTTTTTGCAATACAAATCAGGATATATTTACTTCTGCATGAATGAAAATAAGAATATATTAGTTTGATAAGATATGAAAAATATAAATTTATCTGTTTTATTTAGAGAGTGAAGACTTGAAAAAAAAGCCTTCACGAATAGTCATGTACACGACAGCAAAGGTCCGCTCCTTTTTGTTTCTTTATATACTTTGTGTTGCTCAATCCTCCTTTCCCCTAAATTAATTTATTTCCCCCAATGGTTTTTGTCTTTACTTTTAATTTTAATCTTCTATTGCGTTATTGCAGTTAATTCTAATGATCAAGAAGAATTTTTACAGCGACTGCGTTCGGCGGTACATTTTACGACCACAACGCAGTCACTATCACATGTTGATCTTGAAGTATGCGTATTTGTATCATGCTTTTTATATTCCTGCACGTTATATGCACGCTTTTTTTTATCTTAAAATAATAATAATAAATATTATTTAATATGTATGCATATCTAGGCTGCATATCAATCATTCGTTCGTGATCAAGTTGCTCAACAAGCATCACGTCAAGAACTTGAACAATTTGTACGGAATAGTTCAGATATTGATTCGGCTAAACGTTATTTAGACATGGCTAATGAGGTTTTAATAAATCCTCATCAGGTATATATATATATATATCATTTGATTATATTATAGAAGAAAAAGAACTCTAAATATTAATTAAAATAAGAGAAAGATCTTATCATAATCAAAAGAAAGATTAGAATAGCTTAGGAAAATCTTTCAAGCGAATAATCAGCTTAAAAAAATCAGTAGGAGATTGTTATTATTGTATATACGTTGAAAATGTCAAGAATAATATGGCATTTCATTTAGTCTCAGTTATTATTTCGCTCATCAAAACTTAATGAACAAAAAGCAAATTTATTAAAATCATCCGGTTATAGTAACAGTTTACAACAATTAAATAATGATCCAAGTATACAAAAATATTTTTCCGAAACAATAAATGTAAGCATTCGGTATTTTTTTCTTCTCTCTCTCTTATTTCCGTATTTAATCATTTACTTTTTCAAGAATACTTCAAGATATCCTATTCAAGATGAAGAAGAAGAAGAATTCTTTACTGATAAACAAAATCTATCTCGTTCTCAATCTATGCATGTTCAACATAAAGAAAAAAAATATCATGTAAAATTTTTAAAAGATCTTGATGCTCATAATCCAATATATCGTCCAATAAGTACTCGTCGTTTACCTTCTACAAAACGATTAGCAGAAAGAAATATTGAATCATTATTTGCTAAAGAAAGTTCTATTGTACAAGGTCAATCAACAGAATCAAATTTACATCATGAAAGTGAGAAAGTCAACCAGAAATAATTGAATAATTTTAAAAAAAAATTTTTTTTTTTTATTGTTTTAGCTTTTCCACCATTAACTTTAGCTGCATTAAAAGAATATCGTCCAACATTTACACCTAAATCAACATCTCTTCAAAGAATGTCATCCGCAATTAGTATTCAACAACGACGAAAACCGATGCGTAAAGCAGATTTTATATGGAACCAATCAATTGTTTCATCAGCAAAACATAAATGATATTTTTTTATTTTGTTGTCATAATGTACTGCACTCTATATCATTATTGACTATATTTTTCTTTTTTTTATTGTTTGTTCGTTGTATAGAACATAGCTGGAGTTGATATGTGCGCGTGCCAGAACGGAAATGAAAAGAAAAACTAATAACAGATTACAACATCTCTCTTGCGCACGTTCCATCTCCCATTGGTATCTCGACCGGCAATCGTTTGCTATCGTACTAAACCTCTAAATAAAGGAAAGAATGCAATGAAGAACGACATCTCAGTGTGTGGTTCGCGCTTTTTTTTTAGCTTAACGGCTGAAAATCGGAAAAGAAAGAAAAGAGAGGGAGAGGGAGAGAGACAAATTGAGCTATGTAGACTTTGTTTGCTTCTCACATTTTTATTCAAAATGACAAGGCAACGTCAGTCGATTCATGTTCTGTCTTTTTCTTGCTTTCGCGTTTTTCCCTATATTTTTTTTTGTTCTTCATTACTCTCAAACTAAAACTCGTTCTACTGACATAGTATGTCGATGCGTTTTCCCGCACGCTAAGCAGAAAGAAAAAGAAATCGTGCAGAAAAACAGGGAAAAAAGCAGTGTTCTCGTCGTCGTCGTCGTCGTCATCATGGTCGTTGTTTCTCCATCATTTCTAATTTCTCGTGTCAATTTTCATTGTGTGCAACAAAAAAAAGAAGAAAAAAAAAGAAGAAGAAAAAGAAGAAGAAGAAGAAGAACGATGCTAGTGATAGATGGATGGATAGATGTTCGGACGAAGAAGACCTCCACCCCCTCTCTCTGCATCTCTCCCTCTCTCTAACACATACAACCAGGAAAAGAAGAGAAAAAAAAGGGAAGAGCAAGACGCCTGCCAAAACTATAAACAATAACAACAACAACAGCTAGAAGCTGATGAAGAAAAAAAAGTAATAGAGAATGATGGTAGTACAGCCACATATTCTCTTCTCTTCTTCTTTTTTTCCTTCTGCTTTGCTATACAGCCATCATCAGGCTTCGTTACCATCTTGTGCACTACTACTATCAATACCATGTGGGTGTGTATATTTTGTCTATATGTTGACTTAAAAATACAAAATTACGGGAAGGAACTAAAGTAAGTTCATCTTAAATGGCAACGATTTAACAGTAACGGAGAAAAATGGTTTCTCTTGGGTTTATTCTCAATAATATATAATGCAACTACAATCAACACACACGCAATAGATTTTTTATTTCTTTGCTTGTCGTCGTTATTGTCGTTGTTTTTATTTTGCATGTTGAATCTATCGACTATATAGAAACTTGAGATGATGATGTTCGACATGAAGTCTACCTTATTTAACTCAATATATGAAAAGCGTTTTCTGCTTCTCCTTTTTGCTTTAGTTATATTTCTCTTATTTTATTTTTAACAATTGCAGTCAGCATCTTTTACTCATATAAATCGACGCCAGACAAATATATATATATATATGTGTGTATGTGTGTGTGTCTGTGCCGTCATCATTGTTACTCCACTAGATAGCACTTTTTCTTTCTTTTATTTTCTAGCAGGTGGAATCACGCTCTCTGCATTTAACTGTTTTGTTTGATTGAAATACTAGAGAAAAGAAAAAAATAAAGAGGTATAAGAGAAGACAACAAAGAAACGAAGTTTCTCTCCTCCCTACTAATTACTCTTCGATCCTTTCCCTTCTTTTTTTTCCTCTATTTCTCTATAACATTCGCTTGCTTATTCATTTGTCTGATGAAAAAAAGTCAGGAAAAGAACGAAGAAGGAAGAAAAAAAAAAGAAAGAAAGGAAAAAGAATGAACATTGCTAAAGTAAGTAAGGTAAAATAAGTCTGTTGCGATATATATTTATATTCAATACTAATGAGCGATGAACTAATACATATAAAGAATATGTAAGATTGACTTTTATTAACTTATATAAAAGATACATTGATCAATTAGTTCAGTCAGATGTAACAACAAAAGCAGTAGAATTACTGTAATAATCTTCTTCAGCGACTGGTAAATGTCACCAATACCAAATTAACAGAGTCGTATATATTTAATAGAATGTGTATGTATCGCTTGAGAGAAACATACGCACAGATAATTCTTGTATATATTAAAGAAAGAATCTATCCTGAATGATTCTCTTTCTTTTGCTATCTTTTTATCATTTTTGATATCCGATCTTCGAAGTAATATGTAATTCTGATAAGTTTAAATGATTGTTGATTTTTTTTTCAGTTACATATAACTAATTCATAAGTTAGTCTATAGTGAGTAGATTCGTTTATTTATTTGATGATGACAGCAATGAGAATTGTCACGCCTTCTGATTGATGAGCAAGCTCATGCGCTACTCATTTCTATCTCTGCTTCTCTCTACTATTTGAGATAATTGCTGACTGGCTGCTAGGATTTAGTTTTAGAGAGAGAATAGGGCGGTGGTACTAGCGCATCATCATCATTTCTCCCTTGTTTTCTCTCTTTTTTTTCTTCTTTCTCTTTAACATTCTATTTTCCCATCTACATATGTGTGTGTGTGTTTGTTCTGTTCATAACTATTACTACTCTTCTATAACAATAGTTGATGATAGTGTTAAGAGTTCCATCGCTAACTACTCTACTACAGATTCATAGGTGCTATGAATCGACAAAATTCTAGTATGGAAAAAAAAACTGATTGAACATGCATTTACATTGTATTTCTCTTCTTTTTTTTGTTGTAGATCATGATCAGTTGCTGTCGACAATTGTCTTGATTCTATAAATAGATAGAACTATATTTTATATATAGCTACACACAAAACATTGCTTTCAATTATTCAACTTCGGAACCAACCTGTGCCATTACTCGTTTCTTTCTTTTTTTTCTTCTGCTGCATGGTAAGTCATCATGATAGTGATGATGTTGATGATGATGTGACGAAGAGAGAAAGAGAGAAGAAGAAGGAGAAGGAGAAGTGAAAGCCACAACAAGAAAACAGCACGTCTGTGCATAGTCCAAAGCCTCTATCTCTTCATCGTCTCTTTCTTTCTTTTACACATGATGGGACACCCTTTTTCAGTATACCAAAGCAGATCTGCAAAGCGAGAAGCCTTCCTATGGTAGAGTCCTTGCTATGTTGGCCATTTTCTTGTCTTATTTATAGACGCTTCAATGAACGCTAATAAAACACGAACGCGACTGTCGCATTATGTTCGTCTTCTACAAAGAGACCACACGAACATTGAAATATTCGCCAACTAGGTATGATAATGAATTTTCTTAATTATTACATATGTTTTCTTTTTTGCTTCTTTACAAAAATAGAAAATACTTAAGTTAAAGTTAAATATAAAACAATTATACTTGTCTGAAATTTCATACTATATAGACAAATTTCTGTGTTTTTTCTTAATATAAAAGTAAATTGACATTTCATATCCTGTGTACGCATAGGAAAAAAAAACAATTTTAATGTCTTGATTAACAAAAACAACAAAGAATATTTTCAAATGTCTTGAGATTAAAAACTTATTAAATTCAATAAAATTGTCTTTCTTAACACTTTTTTTTCTATCTATCGAAGTGGTCATATTCATTTGAAAGGAGATCATGCATAGATCCTCTTTTCTCTAACATTGGTTAAAGAATATAAAATAGAATGAAAGAAAGAAAAGAAAGAATATGAGCTCTGTGATGGTGACGTTGATTACTCTTCTCAGCCTATAGTCTAAAAAGAAAAGATTACAATATGCGTCAAGTTATTATATTTTATCTCGTTTAATGTTCGATGATGGTTTTTTGTTAGTTCATATGATTCGATCATATATTGATATATATAGGTTGTAATTTTTTATTTTTTTTTAGGAAAAAAAGAAAAGCATCAAATTTATTGTTAAGTACTTCGTCAATAACAGCAGCAGTAGTAGCAGCAACGCAACATCGTCGTTGCTATCTTCCTTCTACTTCTACAACACCCTCCTATTCGGTGCTGATTTTTTCAGCTGCCGACATCCTTTTCCGGCTCACAGAGGGTTTTGTCGGTCAAGTCGAAGAAGTGCAAAGGAATTGTTTCCGTAAAGTAAACAACAACAGAAAAAAAAAATTGAAATTAAATAAAGGAGAATTCCTTTTGTTAGATTATGAGCTCGCGTCATTCTAATCAAGAAAACTCATCAATTTACGAAAGTAATCGATCGCGCCGTCAAATATCAACACCTTCAAATCTACCTTGCAATCAACAAGAACTACTTAATTCATCATCTCCTTCACATAGTGATCAAGCACCAAAAGCCTGTTGTTTTTGTTGGTGTTGCTGTTGCTCCTGTTCGTGGTACGTATTTATGTATAGATCTATGTTATTCGGTTTTTTTGTTTGGAATTTATTTTCAATTCGATATTGCGCAAAAAAAAGAAAATTGGTGTATATGTGTTTGTAAACCACCCATGTTTCCCTTTGTCTTTTTTAATTGTTTTTTATTTTTGAAGTTACTAGTTAATCTGTACATATTCGTAGTTTTTTTTTTCACTATCTATCTTGCTTTAGACCTGGGTCTCCTCATCATCGCACATTAACACAGACAGCAGCATCACATTCATCTATACAAAAATTGGTCCCCTACTCCTCTCCAGTCCTCCTGGTGATTTTGCGCGTTTATTAGCGCGCGTGTGCATGTGAAAAGAACATGATTAAACATTTCAAATTTAACCCATTCGGTTCCATACGACGTCATCCACCAAAGTATGTTGTAAATTTTGATTATTATTTCTTAGTATATTGTATTTATTTTTGTTGTTCTTCGTCTTCTTCTCACTTTTTTCCTTCTTCTACTTCTTCTATGAATATTGTGATGCTGCTCTTATTATGATGTGCGAGCGAAAAAATAAACGAGAAGGAGACTCACGTTTGCCAAATATGATTTCCGTTTCGGAAAGAAAAGAATAATAGGCTATATTATAATTCAGTCAGTTTACTTTCATCATTGCTGTTGATCGAGCTTCTTTTTTTTTTTTGCTTCTTTTTATCTCTTTCGAAAGTCATACAACAAATAGATATATATTTTGACAACAGATGCACTCTTGACAATAGAGTATAAACTCTAATTACATTTCTATTGGGAGAGACGATACAAAAGTAGTCCGTCACTGTGCTCAATAATCCGATAACAAACTTGCTACTTGCATATTGCATGTACTACATATCGCGCGCCCTCTTTAGCACTGAGATTTCTTCTTTTTTCTTCTCATGCAACTAGCATTTTGACGGGTGAAAACGAAACGTTTCTTTCTCTGTCTTTTTTCTTTCGCTTCTGCTTCTTCTTCTTCTTTTTTACCCACTCCTAATCTGATTAGGGACATATCTATCGTTTCTTTTTCTTCTCTTTCTTCGACTTGCGTTGTCGGTGTTTTACTTGTGTATATCTGCAAAAAAGAAAAAAAAAGTGTTCAACGTCGACGCCGACAACAACGACTCTCGTTCTCGGCTTGTCGTCATCTTTTTCATTCCAGACTTGTTATTAGCTAAATCATGTTAGCTAAAGAAAAAAAAACTAGATCTACACTTCTCTCATTCGCCGGGTTTGTCTTTGATGTGATGTTCTTGCTAGTAGCGCGAGACCAAAAAAACCAAAAGAAAAAGAACATGTCACTCTCGTTTGCGTTGATTCTGCCGGTGGTAGTAAGGATGATGATAGTGATGAAGGTTTGACTATTACTGCCGTCATCAACTCAACGTCGTTACAGATACAAAAAAAACGAGAAAAAGAAGAAGAAGAAGAAGAAGAAGAAGAAGAAGCAAAAGAGAAGAATTAATAATAATTTTTTTTTGTCGACGGCAACGATGGATCATGGAATCCGAACAGCATCCGTCATCGTCGTTGTTGTTACATCAGTATGACTTTTCAAGTTTGGTCTCGTGGCCATATCATTGGCAGCCGGAATCGTTTGAAATAAAAACAAATTCTATCTCAACATCTTCCAATATAAATATACTCAACAATCCAATGACTCAAGTTGTACCTGAACATGTGGCTCGTGCTAAACTTAGCGATGGATCAAGTAATAATAATAACAATAACAATAATAATAATAATAATAATAATAATACTATTCGGAAAGAAAGTAATAATACAAATAAAAAACGATCACAACGTTCGAATTCTGCAACATTAAGTACAATATCTGTCACATGTGATACAGATACATCTGTACGATCTCGTAACAGTCGTTATCAACAATCTCCATCGAAAAATGCATTGCTACCCGATTCTAATATAAGTGCATCACATTCATCATCAACATTAATGAATGTGTCTGGTAATCCTCCTCCAACGTCATTTTCTAACCGTCGTCAACACAAGCCAAGTGGAAATAGTTCATCATCAATGTCAACTAGTTTAACAACTACATCAGAAATGAATATTATACAGGAAAAATCGCTATTAAGCTCATCTGCATCAACATTATCAATGCCCAATAGACCTTCAACAAAAACTAAAGGAGGAGCTGGTGCTGTTGGTGGAACAGCCTATGCAACAAGAAATTTCTCTAATAAACAACGTGCAACTTCATTTGATGATCATCAACACCGTTCAAATCAAAATCGTGGAATTGGAAAGAGTGTTCTTGAACATCTTGTTTTTGTCTTTCCGGAAAACGTTCGAAGAATACTTGGAGGACCAAAAAAGTAATCTTTAAACAGTAGAAAGTTTTCTTCTTGTTTTTTTTTCTCTTCGTTGTTGTTGTCGTCGTCTTCTTTATTTCTTATTCAAAACATTCATTATTCAACATCTATCAATCTATTCATTTTCTTTTTATTATAGTTTAACGGAGCGCGCCAACGACAACCGTCAATCTACAGAACCTGTAGACTTAGGTGAACCGTATGTATTTCTATTCTTTTTTATATTATGCATATTAAAAATCTAGCTTAAATATATGTAGACCTTCTATTGAAGAACTCAAAAGTTGGTCGGAATCCTTTGACAAATTAATGCTTAATCCCGGTAAGAATTTATAATATTGAAATGTTTTAAGCTGATTAAAAAGTCATTTTATTCTTTAAAAAAAACGCACTCTATTCTTTTTTATTTTAGCTGGTCGTCGTTATTTTCGCGATTTTTTACGATCCGAATATAGTGAAGAAAATTTTCTATTCTGGATGTCCTGTGAATCACTTAAAAATGAACAAAATCCTGAGAGAATTGAAGAAAAAGCACGATCAATCTATGAAGATTATATATCTATTTTATCTCCGAAAGAGGTAAAATTAAAATAAAATGAATTCTAAAGATTTTTTATTTAATAAATTTTGTAATTTTTTTAGGTAAGTTTGGATAGTCGAGTGCGCGAAGTAATCAATAAAAATATGGTTGAACCATCTCCACATACATTCGACGAAGCCCAATTACAAATATATACTTTGATGCATCGTGACTCTTATCCACGTTTTATAAATTCACAAATATACCGGCGACTATTGCGTAACGAAGATCCATCTACTTGATGAATGCGTGCCGTGCGCGTCTAACCCGGTTTATCCCTTGGTTTTTTTTCTATCCGGAAAATTTTTTGTTCTTCTTCTGTCTTCACGACACATTCCACAGTGTGGACGCACCGTTGTCGCGTAGAAAAAAAAATCAAAATATTAAATTATCATTTCTCTTTTCTCGGTTTTTCTTGGGCGTCAGATGCTCATTTACATCATCGCCGCTATTGAATCAAAGTGTTTCTATATATGTATATTTTTCTACAATCTACACATATGATTTTTCTCATACGCGTGCGCGACATTCGATTCCCCGTCTCTCAACTGTGATGAAATTAACTTTTTTTTTCTTCTTCTTCTTCTTCTTTTTGTCTTTTGTTGTGTGTGTGTGTGTGTGTGTGTATGCGCGTCTTTGTTTTCTTTTTTTTTTCTCCTTCTTTTTAGTCGTCTCCGTCTGCATTTAAACGAACAGTGACATTGAATGCCATGATATTCTCTGCATGTATGTTTTGTTGGTTAAAAACGAGAAAAGATCTTTCTATATATGTGCGTGTTATCTATGTTAGATTGTCATAATTTAGAATAATGAAAACAGAATGATGGCATTCATGTTCTTTCTTTCTTCTTGTTTTTGTATAGTTGATTGTTGTTCTCTCTTTCTTTCATTTTTTCTCTTTAACTTTCTCTCTCTCTCTCTATCTCTCTTTTTTTTTTCTACATCACTGTGTTGACTTTTATTGTCAATAACCAAATTTTTGGGACAATATTTAAAACAAAACAAAAAACAGGAAAATGATATTTCATTGAACACATTCTTTTTATTGTATGACATCGATCATTATCATAAGCATATGAAAAGTGTTTGTTTTTATTATTTGAAAAAAGAAATGCATTTAATCGCATTAGATATAATATTGATAACGTTTTTATAATGCTTCAATGGAAATAGATAATTAATCAAAAAACAAAAACCCATACAATGATTTTCTATGTAATCGAACAAGATTTGTTTATTATAGAAACAATGCTCTATTATCTAAATTTATTCATCGTACTGACATGTAATTTGATTAGATATTGAAATATGATGTTTTTGTTAAGAAAAATTGAAATTATCTTAACATTTAAAAAATTCAAAATCACTAAAATGTTAGTGATGAGAAAAATCTGTTCCTTTTTTCGTAGTACTAATAGCTGTACGGATAGTATCTAGTACATTATCTTAACTGATAAAGCAGTCAATAATGATAATTGATTTAACAGTCATAATTATGAATTTGTATGATATAAATAAAAGTTTTGTCATTGTCAAAAAAAAAAGAAGTCATTTGTCTATAAGAAATGAAAGAAAAGATTTTCTGACAGATGAGATGAATCATTCCATATGGTCGACATAGTTTTTATCATGACAATCATTACTGATTGTTTATTTCTTAGCTAATGTAAAAAACGATTTGTCTAGAAGTTCTTCAACATTTTCTTCCTATTCTTCAAGATTCCGCTTATTAATAAGAGTGTAACGATAGATTATACAGTATATGTCATGCTTCAATCTTGAAATATTCTTTTAAATTATATGAATTTTAACGAGTTATGATTACAATAGAGATCATTTATTATTTTTAACTATAATACATAATTCTATTATTTTCAATACTTTTTTTTTTTAGTAGAATGTTAAGCATTCATTTATTATTCTATTGTTTTTAGAAAATGCAAAGGAGAAAAAAGAAATAAGAATATTAAATTTATATTATTTGTATATGAACTAGAATAAATTCAATTAGTTTAAATTGACGAAAAAAGTAATCTGAAGATTTTAGATAAATATTTTTAATATGAAATCAATATATGATTAATATTTACTTTTATAGTATTGAATGAACAGTTGCAATATTTTACTATTTGATCTCGTGAATCTCCGTTGTCGTACATTAAATATTTACATTCATTCAAAAATATCTGACTTTACTATAAAGAAGAGAAAAATAGCAGTTCTATATGTATAATTAATGTGATTTGTTGTTTAAAAATGCTTTTAATAATATTTTTTGAATCTTAAAAATATAAGACGCATTATTTACAAAATTTTGAAATAGTGTTGAAAAAAAACCATTTATTTTTATTATGTAGAAGTACTATTTAAAATTTTATTTCAAATAATTAGTACACCCTTGAATGAAGCTTATCATTTAAAAAGAGATTTGAATAATTAATGTGCCTAAGAAAAAACTTTCTTTCTTCAATCTATTTTAAATTGATGTATAGTGACAGTCTCATTTCTGACTTCTAAAGAGATATATAGCTATCTACATATCTCTGCAATACTATTGAGATAATAAAAGAAGATTACGTAAACTGTACTTTCTATGTCTCAATTAATTATCATCATCATCATCAGTGTATGATAAATAATCAAAGGTTGCATTCATTTTCAATCTAATCTGAATTTTAAAAAAATTATGTTGCATTCTCATATTATAATTCACTACTTCTACGTGAAACAATAAATTATCTACGTAGGATATTATTTATTTCGTTTTCGATTAAAAATAAAATCTGTATTTCACACACTCACACACACATTCAGACTATATTTTTCCAATGATTATCAGACTTTTTTAATTACCGTGTTAAAGTTTGTCTAACATGGCAAAAAAATTTGATCAGTTCTATATATTATGTATCGTGCTAGGTGGTAGGATGTGTTCATTACGGATATCAATTTACCTGGTGCGCAGCTAATAATTTTCTCTTTTCGTCAACATTCGTAATTATTACAATTGGTCAAATTTCGTTCGAAGAAATAAGAGACAAACCGAAAGAATGAAAGAGAGCGAGAGAGAGAAAAAAAAATAAATAGATAGTTTTCGATCATGTATATACATATTTTCCATATGAATAAATGTTCATTCATTAGTTGAATATTCAAAAAAACTCATTTATCAATCATGTTTTTTACATCACAGTACGATCAACAAACCTCAAATGAAGTAAGTAACAGAGTGTTCAGTTCATATTTGAACATTTTCTAGATTCAATTCAGTATAGAAACCGTTTAGAATATTTTCTAATAACCAATACAACATAAGTTAATTGAGAAAATAAATTTAATTATATAAATAACATAAAAGTTTAGTTCGAGAATCGAATCAATGATTAGCATATATTTTCTAAATCATAATTATTTATTTTTAGAATGAATCCAGTTCAATAAATAATGAAAATGATAATATTAAGCAAACATATCGTTCGATAAACATAAAATCTAATAAACAATTACCAGAAAAAGCGATCCGTTTAATGAATGCTTGGTTTATATCACATGAAGATAATCCATATCCAAATCGTAATGATTTAGATTATTTAGCTACGACTGGTGGTATTAAAGAAACTCAGGTAAAAGCATGGTTTTCAAATAAACGAAATCGAACACAAAATACACATCCAAAACGTGCAAAACGTTATCTCATGCGTAGTCAAACACAACAAAATCCAGTTTTATTTAATGAACCTGAAAAAATTCATATAGCAGATGAACTTGAACAACGTGCACAAGTATTACAACATTCAAATTCTCAATTATCTTCGACGAATTGGTCATGGTTAACATCAAATTCTTATGAGTATTATCCACATCATTATTATTATAATCAATAAAAAACAAACAAACAAAAAAAAATACAAACTAAAATATTTTTGTTATTATTATCTGTTTTGTCGGAGAAAAAAATTATGCGCTATACGAATTTAATAAAAAAAAATGATTGGGAGTGAGATTAAATTGTTTGAGTCATTCTCTAAATATATCAAAACTACATTCTTGTCGATTTGTTCAAGTTTGAAAAATACGTATAAAATCATCACAGATCTTCTCTTATTCATCTTTTTTGTGACTATTCCTATCAGACTTGGCTTGTTTAGGTTTTGAGATTGTCGATGAGGAAGTTTTCGAATATGATTGGACGTAAAAATTGGCGAAAAAGAGTAAAAACATAATGGCATATGCAAATATCCAATAAGCGAATAAAACTGGATAATTACATTCTATATAAAATAATTGTGATGCATGAATCATTACCAGTATAAATTGAATCTTAAGATAGAAGGAAAAATATTAAAAAATTTTATATATATATTAATACATACCATTTGCATCCATGTCATTGATTTTTTCCAAAATAAATATTTTTGATAAGATGGACCGAGGGCAGCAAGTCCATAATATAAATACATAAGAAAATGTATGAATGAATTAATACATGAATGGAAAGTTCCAAAACCACCGGCAACAAAACGAATACCAAACCACCAACTTATCGGCATAATACCATGATGTATAACATGTAAGACGGAAACTTGACGAAAATTTTTTTTCATTATAAAAAATACGGTATCCAATAACTCGATAAATTTTGATAGATAAAATAAATAACATACTCGAACCATCTATATAAAGAAGATACTCTTAATATAATAAAAAAATCTTTTCTTTACTCTCATAGCATCTGGTGATCGAGAATAATCAACAGGTTGACAACCTAATGAATAACCATTTAGCCAACCAGCAGCAAGAAACTGAAAAAAGTTTATTTTTAATGAAGAAATATTCTAATTTTTTTTTGAATTACCTCATAGAAAAGATAACCTGATAGAGCAACCATCGCAAAATTATAAACAATTAATATTTGACGAATGTTAAAAGCAGGACGGTTAGCCATCAATGTTGGTCCCATGGCAACAAATACGAAATATCCCAAGCAGATTAAAGCTGTTGGCAGTGGAGAACTCATCATAAATAAATCGGACGTACGTGGATCTATGATACAACATAAAAAAAATCTTTAGAATTGATGAAGTACTTATGAATATATCAGAGCGTAGTATGATTAATAGTTCGGACAAAATTCTATTTCTGATATATATGGAACAAAAGAAAAACAGAATTTATATACTAAAAGGATTATTTGAAGTTTTTAGTTAGTTTTGATAAGTAAATCTTTTTTCCACAAAAAATCATAGATACTTTATTTTATGTCATGATCAATATATATATCTAATCCCTTTGTTTACAAAAGTTTTTAAGGATTAAACTATCGTTAAAATTTTCTGCTATCGAATGATTTATAATATATAGAATTTATTGTAAAGGAAGTACTGTCGAAATATGAAGAATATAATTTATATTTATATTAAAACTACATCGATCGTTGAAATTATAAATGGTTTTCTGCTAACAAAATAGTTATACATAAATAAGTTAACATACCACTATAATTTTCTTTGGTTTCTTTCCATAATTCATTATAATGATTAAGTGTTTCCATTCTTAATAATCTGACTTATAAATCTAGAAATAAATTGATAATATTGTTAAACTGATCTACTAAAAATCTATAGCAAAATGCATTTCTGAGATTTCCTAAATAAAAGGAAAAAATAAATATTGAAAGAAGAATACGGATTTGTTTGGTTTCTATATTATTTGAGAATGTTGCATCCATTGATACACCAGTTATTTGTGAACAATGATATAATCTAATCCATTCAATAATAGCTTCTCGTTCATATATTTGACCATCACTTGCAATAACTGGATCAACAAAAACTTCGCGTGTTAAAAGATATTTAAAATCCTTCAACATATGTTTTTTAGAAATAGATGAGACTGGTGTCATAGATATTACTTAAATGTTGTTGGAATTGTTGCATATACGGAGGATCTTTGATCTTCATATGATGTATTTACTAAGCGTGGTTGTGACGATGGAAGTAATCTAGATCGAGGTAGATTAGATTGTCACTGTGTTTGTTTTGTTGGTTCAAGTATTAAGCACATATCATCTGGCTTTAGTTTTGTAAGTATATCTATAGGCGCTTCATTATTTGTACTTAAAACATGTGTTTGAAATTGAAAACGTCGTAGAAAAATCTTGTAAAAGATCTGTCTTACCATTTTGTATCACATAATACAAAAGAAACTATGTTGAATACGGTGGTTTTTCATTCGTCAATGAATTACTTTTTTTCAAGAATATCTATAAATAAAGGCCCATTACTTCGATGAGTTGCTTGAATTAAATCATCTTGAAGAAATAAATGTTCTGTGTAAGTATACATTGCTTGTTGAGCTACTTCTCGTTCTTTTGCAACATTAAGAAGAGTCTTTTTATCATTTGATTACCAGAATAGAGTGCAAGGATACGTTTAAGAAGATTGATATCACCATGATAAACTATTTGTTGGGCAATTGGCCAGACACGTCCTCCTGGTATAGTAAATAAGTCTTCTGGATGAACAAATAGAAATCGATAAACTTTGTCTCATTCATGACCAGAACGTGCACAGTCAATAACTAATCCAAGTGCTAATGGTACTTGATCTAATGGTATGAAACAAGATTTACATTTTTCAAATCTTTCTCGTGCTAAGTTTAAAGCCGTTTTACCATTATCATTTTGTAAATCCAGTTGACATTAATTATCTAATAAATTAAGTAATGTATATACTCTTGTGCAAATAAATGTTCGATATATGTACTGAACAACGTTTTTTTTGTTTTATAGATATCGCTTGGATGTGTTATATTAATTTGAAATTTTCATCATAAATTATTTAATACCCAATAGACTAACGATGGATCGATGTTATATAAAATAAATTATTTAAATTATGAAGTATATATACATATATTTGATTCCATATGGATTAATCATTGATATAACTATGTTTTACCATTTAATAGACTTGATCATATGTAAGTACATCATTTAATGTTATCTGAAACCTAAAAAATACTATGTATAAAATATAAATTTATTAATGTAACCGAAGTCTTGGGTAGATTTTAATAAAAAAAATTATCAATCATATTGTTATTTTTTCTGTTTTTCAGAAATTTCATTCAATATATGTTTTAGAACTGAATTAGGTACTAAATTTATTCACAAACTGTCGTGATTATTTTATTCTTACCTTAAAATTTATTCTCTATGAAATTCTACGTTGTTTTGTGAATAACTTCTCAAGTTCAACATTGGTTAATTCTATATTTGTCATAGGCGAACGATGGTTGCCTAAATCAAGCCATTGTTGTATTGCTGATCTTTCATATGTAAAACCATCACTTAATACAACAGGATCATGAAATATTTCTTTTGTTAATGGACATGTAAAACGATCTAACATGTTAGTTCCACCTAATTCAATAAGAAGTTTTTCAAGTCGATCATCCTGTTTTATTTGTACTTGATTTTGTGCTTGTTTTTCTTTTTGATGTTGTTCACGTATAGCACGCATTTCCGGTGATAATGTTTCCAGGTAATTAGCAAAATCTGTATGAACTTGTTGGAAAGCAACTTCTGATGCTGTTTTTTGATCGCTTGTTAATAATTTCATATCAAAATTACATAATTCACGAAGTTGATCAAATGCTTCTCTATTATTTGCATAAGCTAAATGATGAATTAAATAATATTTTCTATATGGTGGTTTTTGATTGACTAAATCTTCATCTAATGCAAGCATTTTTTTACATTCGTCTATTTCATTACTTTTACCATACTCAGCAAATTTATCCATTTGAACAAGACGATCAATTGTTTGATATAATTGTTTGTATTTATTCGATTTCGTTCGATTTTCACCTGCTATTTGAAGAATATCTTTTCCTGGTTTACCTAATGATTTCGTTAATAGAATAACACGTATATTAGGGATAGCTATGACTTTATTGAATAAATCAAGTGCACCATGTGAAACAATATGATGAAGAATTGAATAAATTTCATTATTTGGTATAAGAGTTAAATATTCTGATTTATCTAATAATGTTCGATAAACAAGATCAAACTTGGCGGTGTCATTACGTTTTACTATATCATAGACTTCTTCGAATGATAAAGGTCCCTGATTATTAGTAACAGACGCAGACATTATCTAAAAAATAGATTAAAAAGCCGGTTAGTACTTATTATTTTCTCATTCTGTATAAAATATTAATATCACAGGTATGATAAAAACTAAAACTAATGCGCCATTCGTGCTACCTATTAAAGTAGTAAAACGTTGCATAGTAATATATATGTATACTTAAAGTACTGTTTGAAAAGCACTGATAATTTGTTTAACAATATGATTTGGATTGAGATTTTTATTAGAAAGTTTTTGGTTTGTCATCGGTGATCTATCATTTTTTTCTAACCATTTTGTAATTGCTGAACGTTCATAGGTAAATCCATCTGCAGCAATCACTAGATTGACAGTCATTTTTTTCAGTCGAAATAAATGTCAATGGAAAAATATTTACCTGGATCAGTAAAAACAGCAAGTGTAAGTGGACACGTTAGATTATCAAGAAGAATCTCTTTATGTTTGCTTTCTTCAACCTTCGAACTTGCAACTTTTGTTTTTACTTCTTGTATTTCAGTATCAGTTTTTGAATTATTTAAATATTTCATTACTTCATCTCGACTTTTTTTAGTTGGACCACCAATAAGATTTTGATCTAAATCTTGAATTATATTCGTTTGTTCCATCATAGTATTTATAATTTCTGTTTGTTTTATAGCATGGTCTGTTGCCTGATAAATGCTATCATCATCAGGATCATCTTGCTCTAATAAACTTGGACATTCTTTTTCAATATATGTTGCAAATGCAAACTGTTGTCCTTCTTTAGCAATAAGATTAATTTTCTTTCGATCAGCTCGTAGATTTAAATCGAATTTACAGCCTTTTATTTGTTTCATATTTTCATATTCTTTAATAGCATTTGCGTAAGCTATGTGATGAATTAAATAAAAACGACGATAGGGCGGTTTTTCATTAACAAAACTGGGATTTTCTTTAATAATATTATAACATTTATCCCATTGACAATCTCTCGCATAAGTAAGCATTTCATCGAGTTTAATAAGTTGTTGAATACGTTTCAACATATCTGGTACGTCTTTACGTAAAGCAGCAATATCTAATACTGTCTCCTGTTGACGTGTATTCGTTTGTAAACGAAATTTTTTATTCAATTTTTGTAAAGCAAGTAATTGTTCAAGTTGATTGACATCACCGGAAAAAATAATTTGATGTAAAATTGCCCATTTTCGATTCTCTGGGATGATAGTTAACCATTCTGGATGAAGACTAATTGCCATGAGAACTTGAGGAAAATCTTGAAAATTTCTTGCACATTCAACAGCTTTTTGTAAAAGTTCTTCATCAGACATTGTATTTTTGTTTTTTAAAAACAATACTTATCTGAAATTCAAAAGAAATTACATATTTTTTTACAGAAATCAATCATTACAGGCTTGATCAAAAAAAAAGAAAATATAAGTTTATATGCTTTTTCAGCAAGTGAATTAAACGGTATAGTATCATTATTTTATATGAAAAATAACGAAAAAAATATAAAGGAAGTTCAAAGAAAAAAATGTTTCATACTGACACGTATATCACCAATGATAATTATCAACTTTTTTTAGCAGTTTCATCTGAAGTATTTCCTCCTTGAAGCAATTGTAGAATTGATTTAATAGCAAAATTTGGTTTTAATTCAAGATTATCGAGTTCTTGATTTGTCATTGGACTACGATTTGAAGTTTCAAACCAACTTAAAATTGCTGCTCGTTCATATGTAAAACCATCAGCAGCCACAACTATAATCAACAAATAATTCAATTAAATATTAATGATCATTTTTTGATCGTTCAAGGGTGGGTGTGGGTGTATTAGTCATACTCATACCCACACCTGTTCTTTCGCATATAGTCTTTTCCCTATAACCCGTACGATATAGTATAGAACTAAAAAAATAAGTCTATGTTGTCCTTGGAATGTAATATTTATCTTTAGTTTAATTGTTTCTGAATTATTATATTTTTCGCTTAGTCAATATAATTGTTGTTCATTCATATTATTTATTGTCCGATTGCATTTTAGTCATAAATATAGAATACTACGTATATTTTGGTCATCTGTTTGAATTAAAATAGCCACTCGTCTTGATGTTTGAGAGTTTCTTAATATGAATCTTCGCACATAAAATAGAACGTTCGATTGTGCAAAAACAAGATATTCAGATAAATTTGCTATGAGTTTAAATAGTGTATTACGGAGAATATGAAAGGATTTGTAGAAAAATAAAACTACAAATGTCAGCGTGTCTTTTCAACTTTACCTTTGTTTTAAGATTTTATAATTAATATAAACTCATTAATATTACATTCCTTGTCTCTTCTCATATAGATATGATTTCGGATGATAATAAATTTTAAATGATGCATTAAAAACGTTTTTTTTTAAACTAGTATAAATTGATTAAAGATGAATTACCTGGATCACGAAGAATCTCCTTTGTAATACAACAAGTAATTGAATTAAGTAAATTTTGTTGAGACATTTTTTGAACATTACTTATGACTGTTTTTTCGTAATCTTTTTGTTCGTCATCGGTCATTTCTGGTACAGATGGTTTTGGTTGCACAGGTTTTGTAGCAGTAACTTCTTCATCTTCTTCAAAAGTACTTCCATGTATCATTGTTGTTGGTAACGTTGTATGTGGACCATGATAAAGACTATGTGTTGCATAACCATTATCAATATTTTCAACATGATTCGTATTCAATGAATGATGACCACCAGGATATGATAATGTATCATTCGTTGGTAAAAATAAATTAGCTACATTGATATTTGCTGGAATAAATGATATACAAGCTTCATCATAAAAAGCTGGACTATAATGATGTGTCCCTGTTGAATGCGCTCCTGATGAATGTGTTCCTGATGCCTCATGAGTATTACTAGCAGTCGTTTCATCGGATTCTACAGTAAGACTTTCAATATATTCAGCAAACGCTATACGATTATGTTCACGAGCAACTTGACTAATTGTTTTATTATCAGCAACTAAATCAAGTTTAAAATGACAAATTGTACTTAAATCTTTAAATATATCAAGTTCTCCGACAAAAGCAAGATGATGTGCTAAATAAAATCGACGATATGGTGGTTTTTCATTGACAATATCTGGTTGTAATGAAATACATTGTTTTACTAGTTCCCATTTACGATCTTTCGCATTGTTCAATAATTGATCAACAGCAACTAATCTTTCAATACGACGCATCATCTGAGGATGTATATGTGCACGTTCAGCAGCTACTTCACGAACTGTTTTATTATCCAATGTTTTACAAAGAAGACGAAATTGAGGATTCGATGCTTGTAATGCAAGAACTTCATTTAAATGCATGACATTACCAGAAAAAACGATTTGATGTAACATTGTCCACCGCCGTCCTAGAAAAAAAAATTGATATTTTATTAGTATGATATGAATTAAAAAAATTTTCTAAATACAAACCTTCTGGAATTCTTGATAACCACTCGGGATGTATCATTAATGAACTAGATACCTTATTCCAATTATTATTTAATTTAGCACAATCGTAGGCTTCGAAAAAAACAGCAGCTGGATCGAATGATTGAGAAGGTGGTGGTCTTACAAATGGTTGTGGGTGTGATGGTGGTGGTGGTGGTGGAGGCGGTGGTGTTAGCGTTGATGATGGTGGTGGTGGTGGGGACGACGAAGGCGATGATGTCGATGAAGCGGCTGCTGCCTCTACTGGTTGAGTTGCAGGATTTTCCTGATCGTGTGTTGCTTGTTGATCAGTTTCCATAGACGAAGGTGTTTCAGACATGGATGAAGGTTTTTTTTTTCTAAAAAATAGAAATTAGATTTTTTAAGTAATGGTAATAAACGTTTAACAAAAATTATAATTATTGCGCGCAATACGCACGTAATTTTATTATACAGGTTTTGAAACAACATGTTTGCAAAATAACCAGACTACAGTAGATTTTTTTTCCTTTTTCTTTTTTTTTTATTCGACGAATGTCGCTTATTTAAAAAAAAGAGGAAGAAAGAGAAACGACAGTCAAACGCACCGATAATGCTGGTTACCAAAACGACATGTTGCTTATTACGTTGTATATTCTCTTTTGGTTATAAAAGGAAAGTGAAGTTTGTTCTCCCTTTCTTTCTATAATAAAACAAAATTCTCGCAACAATTTTATGATGAATCTAAAGTTCCGCGAAAAAAGAAAATTCTTTATGTTCGAAATTATTATTTACTAAATATTTGTTGTGTACATAATTTCCAACTAAATTGACTCGCTAAATAAAAACGAATGTGTCATACGCATAATGTCTTACCGTTACTTTCATTAGTAAATATTATAAAAAGAACTTAAAAAAAAACAGAGAAAATAAATACCACATTATATTCATATACACTTCGTATTAAAAACGCGATGAAAAAACAACATTAATGTATATACTAATGCAATCTATCTTAGTGTCGCTGATAAAAAAAAGTTTTCACTGCAAAATTTATGTATGATTACTGCTGTTTAACTCACTATGGAGTTTTAAAAACAGCTTTAATTGTTGGGTTTTTTTAACAAAAAATATAAGAAATGATAATTAGTTTTAATCGAGAAAATAAAAATAATACATTCATTCAGACACTATCAGTAGTTTACATATATATAATATGACATATGCATCTATTCATTTCCTATTCAGACTGTCAGTCAATGCAGTTTTTCTTCTTAAATTTATACAAGAATTGATTAGATCATCGGAACGAATCTAAATATGCTTCACTGAAGCAAAGCTTAACTGACGTTAGATTTGTCAAAAAAAAAACATTCACAAATCAAATCTCTGGAACAAAATTTTGGAAAATATAGATATCGTATCGAAGTTCTTTTCAGAAGAATAAAACTATATTATTTACTGACTGTACTTTTCACATATGTATTTTTTTGTTTGCTTTTTTTAGAATATCGTTTCAACGTCGCACATATAATTATATCAACAGCTTGTTGATAAAATTCCAGTGTGAATAAACTGTTGTTCGATGAATCATTCTTAATTTTCATAAGTTCTGAATTAGATTTCGTTTTCCATTGACTATTATCATTTGTACTTGTCGTCAATAATGATGATGAGTCGTAAGTGAACAGAAAATATACTTTTAATGCAAGAAAACCTATAGACTATATATACGAGAGTGAATCACACATCTTCAAGGAATACCCAGCGGGTCATCGGAATAGAATGGTTGGGGTCAATTCCAAAAACCGTAATACAGACGGTAAGATGATACATAGAGAAATTAAGGCAAAATCCAAACATAGGTGACGTGTTGAGGAAGAAACCAATGAGGCAGAACGAAAAATAAATAAATATATGACGATTATAATCAGTAAATATTATAGCTTCACTCTTTTGAAAAGAATGTTGACAAATAGGTTAAGTTCGATACGACTTATATATATATATCATCTTTTTCTATTGCAATATTTTCTTTTCTAACAATATTAGTTACTGATTCAGTTCTCTTCCACTTCTTCGATTTCACTTATATTTAAATTCATCATTCGTAATTTGAATCTAATTCAGCTTAACATATGACAGTTATTATACAATAGAATTCTCTCTCAAACTCAAAAATGAGTTCATCATACGTAAAATGTCTTCTTGCATATCGTCATCTAATCATATAATCCGTAGGATACGAGATTTGTTTGATAGTGACATATAGAGAAATATATTTGCAAACCTAACATAAAGACACTACTTTTTTTTGTAAAATTATGCTAAATAAAACTAGAAAGAAATATAATAAAAGATGCCTTACTTCACTTAAAAAATAGATAAGTTATTACTACTTACGGCAAAGAAAGTAAACAAACAAGAAAATATCTGTTAAAAAGAAGGAAAGAAAGAGAAATCTGTACTACATAACATACACGTCAGAATAAAACTAGAATGAATATACATATATAGATCATTTGTTTTACTATTTCTATTTTACATATATGATACAGCAACCAACTTAGTTTGGAAAGATTATGAGCTCAAACAGGCATATTTTACTGCCAGTCTTGAAACTCTATAGTATAAACCTTAGTAACACTAATCAAAAATATATACCTACAAATTTAAAAAGATTTCTCGATTCATAAAAACTTCTCATTTAGAAAATCTGATAATTTTGACTGTCACTCAAGAGAAATTCCAGTTTTTTTAATATTCAAATAGAATAAATTACACTAAGTATCTCATTTCTTAGATAAATATACAGCATCAATTTCTACCTAATATAATATGTATGTAGCTATTGAAAAGAAAAGAAACATGAAAAAATAGATGTCATTTAAGCTTGTTTATTGCTGTTAATGGAAAAGTAACTCTACTACATAGTTTGAAAAATTTACAGAATGATAAAATTAAAAATGCAAATGTTGTTCACATTCCATTATAAGCTGGACCTTCTCCACCTTGTGGTGTAACCCAGTTAATATTTTGTTTCGGATCTTTTATATCACATGTTTTGCAATGGATACAATTTTGAGCATTAATTTGTAATTGTCGATCACCGGAATCATTTTCCACATATTCATAAACACCTTAGAAGAATCAAAGAACAATACAAAATAAATGTAACTTTTAAATTTACCTGCGGGACAATAACGTTGCTCTGGTCCATCGTATACAGGTAAATTAACTTTTGTTGGTATACTATCATCTTTAAGTGTTAAATGTGGTGGTTCATCACTATCATGATTTGTATTTGTTAATGAAACACTTGATAAAAGATCAAATGTTACTACATTATCAGGTTTAGGATATTCAATTGGTTTACAATCTTTTGCTTCTTTTAGACAAGCATGATCAGGTTCTATGAAAACGAATGGGAAAATAAAATAATCTACTAAATAATTAAATAAATACTTACTTCCATGTGAAAGAGTAAATGGTTCTTTACCACGAAATACAAAATGTAATGCTGAATAAATAATTCCACCAAATACTCCTAATGATGTATGAAATGCTGGACGAAAATTACGTACAGAATATAATTCTTTCCATATCCAACTATTTTTAATACGATTATCATAATCACTTGGTTCTAAACCTTTTGATTTATTGTCATCAGTTGATTTTTTCAATAAATCAAAAACTGTTTCAGCAGCAATCATAGCAGATTTCATTGCTGTATGTGTGCCTTTTATTTTAGGAACATTCAAAAATCCTGGACTACATCCAACTAAACAACCACCAGGGAATGAAAGTTGTGGTATAGCCTAATAAATAAGAAGAAAATATTAACAAAAATCAGAATTATTCTAAACTACTTATTAATACCTGATAACCTCCTTCATTTAATGCACGAGCGCCATAAGCAATACGTTTGCCATTTTCAAATACTGGTCGAATTTTTGGATGATTTTTAAAACGTTGAAATTCTTGATATGGATTTAAATATGGATTTTCATAATCGAGAGCAACCTATATACATATAATAAAATAACAATGAATCATACTAAATTATATTCTATTAATAATACATACAACATAACCAACTTGAACTAATGGTTGACCATTGTCTAATATATGATACATAAATGAACCACCGTATGTATGGGTATCCTAAAAGATAATTTTATATTTGTCGAAGATTTAAATTGTTTATTATGACATATTCTATCAGCAGGATACTTTTTAGAAAATTACTTACCATTGGCCAACCAGCTGTATGTATAATAAGACCTGGTTCATGTTTACTTTTATCAACTTCCCATATTTCTTTTAAACCAATTCCATAAGTTTGTGGTGCACAATTTTTTCTTAAATCAAATTTTTTAAAAAGTTGTTTTGCCAAATGACCATGACAACCTTCAGCAAAAATAGTGCATTTTGCATGTAATTCCATACCACGTGCAAATGAGTCCTTAATAAATAAAATTAAAATATAAGCGAAATGAAATTTCAGAAAAAATAAATTACTTTAGGTGAACCATCTTTTGCAATACCAACATCATTTGTTGCTACACCTTTAACACTACCATCTTCATGATATAAAATCTACGAATATAGAGTTATTTAAAACATTTGTATGATAATTATTAAAAATAAACCTCGCTAGCTGCGGTTGCCGGATACATTTCAACACCGGCTGCTTCAGCTTGTTCACCAAGCCAAGCAGTTACTTTACCCAAACGAACAAGATAATTACCATGATTATACATTGGAAGTCCTTGAATAAAAATTTTTATTCTAGAACTAACAGTAAATAAATATGTTACCTTTGATAACCGGAATAGGGATTGCTGAAGTTTTAGTAAGATAATAAAAACGATCTTTAGTTACTGAAGTATCCAATGGAGCACCTTTTTCTTTCCAATCAGGTATCAATTCATCAAGTGCACGTGATTCAATACAAGCACCAGATAATGTATGAGCACCTTAAATAATCATTAATTTATTTTTACGAAAGATTTATTATTTTATTACTTACCAATAGTTGAACCTTTTTCAACAAGACACACTCGTATTTCTTTATTTTGTTCCTTAGCCAATTGTCGTAATCTAATTGCAGCTGAAAGACCTGGTACACTGTAGTTAAGGAGAATATACAAGTTTAAACAAAAAAGAAAAAAACGCTGTATATATATATATGCATTTGAAAAAAAGGATATCTGGTCCACCACCAACAATTGCTACATCATATTCTTCTGCATAACGTTCCATATTAACATCTATAAAAAAATTATGAAATACCATATGAATGAGTACGTAGATTATATTGTAAAGAAAATATTACCTTTCCATCGTTCATCTTTATCTCTTGGATAGATTGTATAATGTGTAGTTATTTTTTTGGGTGCTACTTCACTTGATGCCTTTGTTGAATTCCAACGTGACGATGCAAACGAAGGAGTTACTAAAATGAACAAAAAGATAGAAACGAATATTGAGGTAAAATATTACATACTCCGCTTAACAATCGATGAATGAAGGCAAAGTCGAAGTGTTGACGACATTGATAACAAACAAAATTTATCTATCAGTAAGTTTAAAAAAAAGTAACGGAACAATTTACATTTGTCAATCTTTCATATTTTCATTTCTATCTGAATGCATAACATAATCAATATAAAAAAATACAGAAAAGAAAAAAATAAAGTTATATCTGCAATTATTGCATAACGAAGAAATAAAGTCGGAGATCATTACAAATTGAAATAAAAAAACAATTTTAGTCATTTTTCTTAACGATGTTCAGGCGATGTTCTTGGCATAATCTTTCGTTGTTGAGAATAATTTTCCTTTCCAACTTTTAATCTTCGTCTACGACGTTTTGGTTTATGAATCGAATTACTATTACTATTGTTATTATTCGTTACAGTTGATTGTTGATTATACATGGATTGAAGAAAATCTTGTGTAACAACAATACATTTTGTATATGATGTTAATCGAGATGGTGTATCCGATGTACAGTGTACTGTTTGATTAGATGATGTATCAGATGTGCCATGCACTGTTTGATGAGATGGTGTGTCATGTTCTATAGCAAATAATTGTTCTATAGAATTCATATGCTGATTTTCATGATTAATTAATGGTGTATCAGATAAATCTTGTTGACAATCCATTGGTGGTGTATAACTAATTAAATCATTTAAAAAATCATCATCAAAAAATAAATCATTGGAGCTTTTAGTTGATAAAAATGTTGTTGGTTGATCATTTAATTGTGATACAAGTTTTTTTGATAAATTAAAAAATGTTTGAAATTCATTAACTTCTGAATCATCATCATTATTATTTATTTGTTGAGGATTATCATAATTAGCATAAAGACGTGAACGAAGTTCATGAAGATGTTTATTTTCATCAAGAAAATTTAAAAATGTATTTGACATGCGTTCATTTTCAAGATATTCAAGTACTAATAATGCTTCATCTTTTGCTGAAAGATTATTATTAGACATTGTTTTTTTTTGTTAAAAGAATATAAAGCAAAAATTTTTTCTTTGTACACCAAATTGAAAGAAAATGAAGATATCTAAATGAATAAAACGAAATAAAATAAAATAATGTTCATTTGTCATTGTTTTATTTGAACGAAAATAAAATGATGAGATGATTTGTTTTTTTTTGTTCTTGGATTAAGAACAAAGTGCAGCTGTTTTAAAAGATAGGCTAATCAAGAAAAAGGATAGATGTCAGTAAAAGATAGACTTTAAAATTCATAAGAATTAAATAAGAGGCGAGTTAAACGAAGATATTAATAATAAATTAGAGAAAAGAAAAATATAGAACTGATGAGTTTGTCTTAGTAATGAATATAGAATGAAAATATGAAGGAAGTAAGTTAACTGTTCGTATCATAAAAAGAAAATGAAACGTTATAAGACTTTGTTTGATATTGGCTGGCAATATATTATCGGTCAACGAATCGCTCAATCTTGATAATAATGCTTCATTTTAAATTGTCCACTATATGATATTGATGTCGCTCTTACATAATTGGTGTGTATTAATAATTGGATGCAATTTATTCGAGATAGTTTTACTAGCCTTTGGTTTCTCTAATAATATATAAGTATCAGATTATATAGTTTACTCTCAATATATATAATAACGGATGCAATGATAAAGTTTGATGAGTCCAAAGTTTGCAGATGAATTATACTTTTCATATATTCAAAGAAATTTGGATATGATAGAATTGAAATTCTTTTCTCTTGCTTATCGGCATCTATAATGGCCACACTTAGTATATTTCATAAAATGGTCAAACTTCAACCATATCAGCTCTAATACACTATCTTTGTTTTTAAGGAGTAGAAAGATAAATTTTCGTATCTATAAGATGACTTAATAGTGTTTAACAATTGTTGAAACTACAAAATTCCCACTTTCGATAGTGTGAATTGTTATTAGCAAGTGCAGTTCATTTATAAAATGAAAGTTTTCAAGAGAACAACTGTTAAATTCTAAAGCATTCTTTATGTTAGGTGACAATAATAGATTATTTATGATGGTACCAGAATTTTTATCTGGTGAATAGATTTATTGAAATTTTTTCAATTAGATTTTTTCATAACAAACAGAAACAGCTTGTGGTGCGGGACATTGTCCACCAAAATATAAATCTTGCCACGTACCAAGTTTGAAATCTTTGCATTGACGATGAATAATTTCTTGAGTTTCAAGATGTTGACCTTCATCATCGAATAATTGATATGTTGTTTTAGCTTCTTCAAAGATAAGTGTGACCTTATACCAAGTATCAACTCGTAATTTGGTTGCGAATTCTTTTAATAATGTACCTTGATGTTCAAATGGTTTACGACTATCATCATATGCATATGCAGCGATTTCAACTAAATCCTTTTCTGAACAATCTTCAACTTCACCAACAGTGTATCCATTTTCATGTTGAACACAACTATTAGCACGACGAAATACAAATCGATCAGAATCTTTATGATTACTTGTTAAATAACCACATCGACAGGCACCCCATAATTTATTCCATGATGTTGTACATAAATGACCTCGTGATTCTGTTGGTGCAAATAAATAACGACCAGCACTTTGTGTAAATTTAACACGTGATGAAACAATTGCATCAGATTTCAAACCACTGAATGGAATTAATGATGAATAATGAGCACCGGCTTTTACTGACTTACAAGTTTCTGCTGAGTTGACAGCATTATTGGAGATGAATACAGTAGCAACGATAGCAAGGACGTAACAGAGCATTGTTGTTTATTTCAATGGAATAATTTAGATTCGATGCTTACTATGATATATATATATAAGTATTTTTAAAAGCTGTATATGCACCTGTGTATAGTGAAATATTAATCTCATATCTGATAATAAAGGATTAAATATTGAAAATAAAAAGGAATAACAAAGATTTGAAAGCTTTGCTATTTTTTAAATTATTTTCGATAGCACAGTAAATGGCAATTACTTACACCAAAGCAAAGTTAGAAATATGATCTAGGATTATTTTTTGAAAACAAGAACAAAATATAAATGTTCCTTTAAAATTTAATTAAGAAAAATATTAAGGTCATCTGGTTAATAAACGATATAGAACACATTCTTTAGATCCATCAAATAATGAAAACAATCAATTATATTTAAAAAAATGAATGATATACACAACTGCGCATGATGAAAATCATAAGACTATGTTTTGTACTGAAATTTTAGTTGAAAAAAACCTTAAAAGGTCATACACTATTCTCTCAATCCATTTTTGATGTCAGCCGATGTATTTTATTCTTAATATATAAAGCAAATACACGTATTGAAAATGTTTTTGCAGCAATCGCTTCGATCATAAAAGAAATATATATTGTAAGTTTTTCATTGTTCTAAGCTAAACTCGAAAATCTTCGTTTATTCTTACAATTGAAGGATTTTACTGAACGAATTGAATAGCGACATTGTCACAATTCCGTCTTTCACATATCGTACAACATTCGATCAAATATGAGCCAGGAGTCTTAAAATAATGTAGTTTTTATTAGAGTTTGAAAATGCAATTTGTTCTTTTATTTGTCTTATGAGATTTTTTTTAAGTGATGATACACCTATTATAAGTGTGATTAAAAAAAAAGATACACACGTATACACAGAATAGAATAGGATAATGAGAATACACGCTAAATACTTCAATATATCATTATTACTGATTTACATCAGATAGATACATGTGCGAGCTTTAAGACCGAGATTCCGTGCATCAATAGGATATAACCGGAAAGGTTAGAGACATGAGAATGAATAAAAAACAAATAATGACAATACACAGAACATAAACACGAAATAAAAACAAATAAGAGAGACGATATCCTAAAGAACATAGAACAGATAAATATTCTCCGAACAAAGAATCTGACTCAGAGAATGAGAATAGGAAACTATTAGTGTATAATAAGAATTAAATTACTCGATATTTTTATACATTTCTTCAAGTTCTTTTTCGAAATATTTTCCTAATTCAGGTCGTTTAGTTTTCATTGTTGGTGTTAAAAGATTATTTTCTACTGTAAATAGTTCAGGATGTAGATAAATATCTTTAACCTAAATTAAGTTAAATACAAAATTCTTTTAATAAAATTAAACAAAAAAACAAATAAATGAACATACCATTTCAAATCCCTTCAATAAATTTGCTTTTTCTAATCGTTTTATATCATTAAATATCAGTTCTTTGATTTCCTGAATAGAAAATCAACGTCATATTTATAATAAATAAGAGTAATAAATCTTACCTTCTTCTTACATAATTCAACGATATCACCCGAAATATTATTTTTACGGGCATATTTTTCAAGAATGTCAGCATCGGGAACAATAATAGCTACCGTAAAACTCTATTAAATCATTTATGAATAATTATTTATATATAAGCAGAATAAAAATATTAGAAAACGTACTTTGTAACCATTGCCATAAACAAAAACTTGAGCAATATAATGACTTTGAACATGAATATTTTCGATACGTTCCGGTGCAACATATTCACCCTAAAATGAAACAAAGAAATCCTATATTATATATATATTAGATAAAAATATCAGACAAATTGTTCTATTATATCAGTATCATAAGATGATCGAACATGCATAGTAGTCTTTGTTTATCTGTAATAACTTTTATCTAATCATTTGAAAGTATATACTATTTACAGTTTAAAAAAAATATATGGGATCATCTTATACGTTGTTTTAGTCCACTGAGTGTTAGAACATAACAACTGTATATTGATACTATACATAAAATAGTCATTAATTCCCAATAGACATTAATAAAACAAACGCTGAATAAATTTATATGTAGGACTTTGAATTCACAACAGTTAAGAAATATCTCTACAATTAATATATATATACTTGAGCTAGTTTAAACATATGTTTCTTTCGATCAATAATTTCAATTTGACCACCCTAAAGACAGAAAAGCAAACAAATCGAAATTATTTAGAATCAAATAAAACATTATCTTACCGGTGCCCATCTAGCAACATCACCTGTATGTAACCACCCATCATTATCTAATGCTTCTCTTGTTTTTTCTTCATCTTTATAGTATCCTTTAAATACATTTGCACCTTTTATACATAATTCTCCAACATTATCTTTTGCAAAATATTGCATATCAGGTACATCAGCTAGTTTAATCATATTACAATTCAATGGTACACCAATATTTCCTACGGTTTCATCACCAAGTACTTGACATGTTGATATACCACAACATTCAGTTTGTCCATAACCTTCGACTACATAAGCACCGCAAACACGTTTAAGAAATTGATGAATTGTTGGTGATAATGGTGCAGCACCGCTGACAATCAATTTTATTCGTCCACCTAGACGTTGTTGAATACGTTTTAGAAGAAGTTTATCCCAAATCATATGACGTGCAATACGATGTTGATCAACTTCATGTGCTTTAGCTGATAAAGCCATATTAAATAAATAACGTTTAAATGGAGTTAATTGAAGAATTGTTGCTTGAATATTGTCATACTAAAATAGATTATATTATTATTTCTTTTTAGTTTTATCTAGGATATATTATATTGAAGAATTTATTTGAAAAGAAGATCTGCCATTTTAAATAAAGAATACACTTAATTTTGAAAGGTTTTGATGAAAAACTTCATAGCAGATTGCTAAATATCAACTATGTATGCGCTGAAACTTAAGGGAAGAATTAAAATATTTTGATTTTATCTCATTGATTATGGATTGAAGTAATAATCTGAGAAACTATAGATATAAAAGAATATCTACTATCAACAAACTGTTCAACAAAGTAAATGATTCAACAGATACTGAAAAAGAATTCAATGTCATTAGGTTTTGATACTTCGTCTAATATTACTGATAAAATCCTTCTTTCGACATTCTATAGTACCATCAAAAAAGAACTGAAACTATCTGAGTGCATGTTTAATCTAGATCTTTCTCTTCTTTCCTGATTATTTTTTATAGAAACTCATGAAGAAAACAACTTTAAGTCTATTTCATATATTGTTTACCATTCGATTTAAAAGTCGAGGTACACATGGCATTAATGTTGGTTTTAAAACAGCAAGATCATCCGACAATTGTCGTACATCACCCAAGTAATAACCAATTTTAAAACCTTGACATAAACAATAAAGCTAAACGAAATCAAATATTTATTTTAATAAAATATTATTGTTATTTATTTACTTCGATTGTTTGCTCATATGAATGAGCTAACGGTAAATAGGAAATCAATACTTCTAAATCAGTAAAAACTGGACGCTAAAAAAACAAAAGATACATTATTTCTCAGTCAATTAAGTTTTTAATAAAAATCTAACTTACAAAAAACTCTGCAGCTGCTTGAATTAAACAAACAACATTTTTATGTGTTAACATAGCACCTTTTGGTAGACCTGTTGTTCCACTTGTATAACAAATTTCAAATATATCCTCAGGTTTAGGTGGCTAAAATAAAAACAATATGTATTTCGTTATTTATTGATGAGTATAGTTTTATTTCTTACATGATGTGCAACTGGTTTTGATCGACCAAGTTCCTTGAAAAGAAAAAAAATAAATAAGAATAAGATAAAATATTATCTATAAACTAACTCGTAATTGATTGAATGACATAATTTCAATTCCAACTTCTTTTGCTTTCTTTCGAATTTCGAGATCTTTCTCATCAGGAAATTTTTTTGTAAGTATTATTCGTTTTAACGTTGATATTTGTTCAACAAGTTTAAGAAGAATAAGAACATTTTCAGCTTTGTCAACAAACACCGTTTTCAACGAAGCTAAAATTTAAATTTAGTTAATTATAGAAAAAGAATATATCATTTAATACATACTTTGATTAACTATATGAACAATCGCAGCCTCACCAAGTGTATCATAAAGTGGTACATAAATCATGCTATGTGAATGGCATGCTAATGCTGCAGTCATCCACTATTTATTTTAATAAATAAAAATAAAAGATATGATAAAAAAGAATATTTATTATCTTACTTCAACACTATTAATCGCATAGATACCAATGAACGTATTCTGACCATGACTTTCTCCTAGTTGAATAAGTCCACTGCCAATTTCTGTAGCAGCATCATTAGTCTAAAAATTAAGTTATTTATTTAAATATAAAATTATTGACTTTATTTACTTCTCCATATGTTGTCCATTGATATTCAGAGTTACGATCTACTCGATAACCTAAACATCTATCATCACCTAAACGAAGCAAAGAATATATATATACATATATAATAAGATGATTGAAAATCAAACTAACCATGTTGAGTTGCAATAGCTTTGCCGATATGGAAACCTTCATAGAATGTCGAAAAAGTACGATCATCAGTTGCACATTTGCCTTTTACTAATAAGGGTCGTGAACCAAGTGATGCAGCAACACGTGCTTCAGAATGTCCTTGTGTCTAAAAATTATCATACCTATTTATTATTACTGTATAAACCTTTGTGAAGGAAAGAGAAAATATTTTATTCATTCGTCTTTCTATTAAATAGTATCCTAGACAGTATCATTGCTTAAGTCAAGTGAATCTGTTTTTGTCAGCAACAGAAATACAAAATGATATAATCTATGTAAAAACAAGAAAAAGTAATGATCCATTCTATAATACAATAAATATTCTCAGAAAACAATAGAGTATCTACTCTATTGTAACATAATGAGCAAGAGTTAATTAATAATTATTTTTGACTTTATTTTAATTACTAGTGTCTTCTTTCTGTATTCAAAAAGATTATTACAAAAAAAATCAATGTATTACGTACCCGTGCTGGTATGGTTAGATTTGCCCAATCAGTATCTCGATTCAGTTCGTCGTTTGCTAGATTTTCCACAAGTAATGAAGTGAATTTATCTCTATGACGATGAATAATAGCACCTGCAACTAGTGCAAGTGCGCCACCAACAGCTAATGTTGTTGGTAGAGAATTTGAAAGACTATTGTCAATAACCAGTCTGTCCATGTTTTCTAATTTTTATTATATGTATACTTATTTATTTAATAATCTTTAGTATAAATATGGTGATTACAAACTAGAACAACAGAAGAGGAAATAATTATAATGAAGAAAACAAAGAAACGCATATGTATGTTATTAATATTTTGATGCATTTTACATAAGCAACGTAAAAAAACATAAATAAGTAAAAATAACATAGGAAGATCCAGTATGCTATAGATTCACCTGTATTTAAAATATACCAATACAATACCAACAAGTGCTCGTAAACAAATCGTAGAAATAAACAAATGATTCATCACTACGTCATTGTACGTCATCGTACTATATATCAATAAATGAATGAAGTCTTATGGCAATATTATCCATTCAGTTTTATCATTTTGTTCTTATTATTGACAATAACGACTACTATTGATACGCCTTCTTCTAAATCTAACATTTAGTTTTGTTCTTCTCTATAAATTTCATATTTTTTCAACCAATAGTTTTAGAAGCGAAGCATATATATATATATTTATATAAATCAATAATATTTTATTTAACAAATAAAAATTATATCTATTTTACCTTTTCTAAATTTATATTAGATGAGTATAATGAGAAATCGATTAGTCAAAAACGACTCAAAAACTGTATAAACGACGGTTTTTAGTAAAAAAAATGATGTACCACGCTGTAGATGGAATAGTGAAATAAGAGTATTAATTGTGATGATGGCAGTGGTACGATTGTTACAGACGAAGAAGAGGAAGGAAAAAAACGAGAAATAGCAGACTTTGCACAATGACTTTGGACTCTACATAAAAAGAACTATATTAAGAAGAAAGAAAAGAAAAGAAAGAGAAAGCAACATCACCACACCTCCTACAACAGTTGGTCAATCTTTTATGACCAATCGACACATTAGTTTTAGCCTCCTTCATTTGTTCAGTACCATATCATATATAATTCATTTACAGACCATTTCTTATACACATTTATTAATATCAACAATAATAATTTTTTATATAAAATAGTTACACGTTTAATTTCATCGAGAAATAGTACACTGCAATTATATATATGATATTTTATATTCTTGATCTAATGTCTTTATGTATTTAGTTGTGTGCGATACGATATACATATTTACATGACTTTTACACAGAAGTCATTTTTAAATATAATATATTTATAAAAATACTATAACAAATATCTATACAACAAACTGATAATAATCATAGATTTATAGAAATATGCTATGTATCGACTGTTCTGTTCTGATTTTCGGTTAAATATAGTATAAAATATTTTCACGAACGCTATTAATATCAAAATAATTTAGAAGAAAAGAAATTTATACGGACGCAATTTTTCTTATCAGTTCTCGTTTATCATTTATAGGTTAATAAGTAGTATGTAGCAGCCTGCATGTTGAGTATTTGCTTAAAAAAGAATACTTTCATTTCATCGTCAATATAAAAATATGGTTGGTATTTGTGTCATCTAGCGCCAGCTATATTTCTAATGTTAAATAAAAAATAATCTATTCCCGTATTAAAATAAATCTGATAAAATTGCTATTAGATTCATATATTACTTATTAGTTTTTTGTCAATTGATTAATATTTTATGTTCTATTTTATGATTGATTATATGTTGACCAATACTAAATAGGATTATTTTGAAATGAAATATTGGTATTGGTACATGTGAAGAAAAAGAAATAGAAATTCTTATTTTCTACCTACTATAATACAATTATTTATTTTATATTTGTATTAATCAATTAGTTTTTGATTTAACATGACAGATACTTTCAAAATTCCATCTATTCCAGTAGAGGAACCAAAATCAGACGATGTTGAAACATTATCATCATCCGAAAATAATGAAACTTCTCATACACCATTTGTTAAACCAGAACTGCCACCTTCTGATTTTTCAACGCCAATTCGTCACAAAAATTTACAATATAATATACCTGAATCATCATCTATACCACCAATAGAATATACACTTGAAGTATTACGCAATGGTTCAATTATTGATTATGTACCACTTTCTCATCGGCCATATACTGTTTTTGGTCGTTCACCTGATAGTGATGTTGTACTTGAACATCCAACTATTTCACGTTATCATGCTATTGTACAATATAAATCTGAATTTGAACATGGTCAATCACCTGGTCTTTATCTATATGATTGTGGTAGTACTCACGGAACATTTATTAATAAAAAACGTCTTGAACCAAAAATTTATGTACGAATAAAAATCGGTTATATCATTAAATTTGGACAATCAACAAGACTTTATCTTGTACAAGGTGATTCAACAGCTGAAGCAGATAATATTAATACTTCTACTGGTGATGATATTACACATGAACAAATGAAACAATTTCATGCTAAACGAGCTAAAATGCTTGCTGCTGTACGTGCAAAACGAGAAAATGCTGCCAATGAAGCCGGTGATACTAATGTGGAAATGGATTGGGGTATGGGTGCAGAAGTCGATGAATCTGCTCCTACAACTGATCTAACTCCTATACAAACTATTCAAGAAGCTGATAAGATCCAAATTGACGAAGAAAATAAAAAACGAGTAGCTATTGAAGAACTTAAAAATCGAATGGCATATCAACAAGCCAAAAATGACAAAGAAGTACTTAAAGAAATTATGACACGAGTAAGTTAAAAAATACTATTTGAAAATTTTCTTTATTAATACTTTATATGTAGGTTGATGACCCTTCAGAAGATGATAATAGCGAAGCAAAAAAAGAACCTTTTTATCTTAAAGATCCAAAACGTACATTAACTGCATTTTTTGAACGTGAAGGTGCTGAACTTGTTTATGATGTTGAAGATCATCAATTTGGTTCTTATAGTTGTACAATTAAATTACCTATTGTTGATGAATATGGACGTTCTGTACAAGCTGAATGTGAAAAGAAACACTGTAAACGTAAAGAAATTATTCAAGAATGTATACTTGAAGCTTGTCGTATACTTGATGATCAAGGTGTTTTACGTGAAGGTACAGCTGCATCATCATTATATACACCACGTGTACAACAAATTAAACGACAATTACTTGAAGAAAATGATTTTTATGAAGAAGATGAAGATACATTTTATGATCGTACAGGTGATTTAGAAAAAAAACGTCTTAAACGTATGGAATGGTCTGGTCATTTAACTAATGAGAAACAAGTTGAAACATTTGATTCACTTTGTTTAAAATTAACAAATCTTTATAAAGAACAAGTTGATCTTGAACTGAAATTAGAAACAGCTAAGCAAATGGAAGAAAATGCTGCAAAAAATGCCTCGAAAACTGACAAAGATGTTGATGAAGTTGATATATATATTCGTCAACTAAAACAAGGTGAAAAACTAAATATGAAGGTAAAATGGCAATGGAGAAAACGTTTATTAGAAATTGAAAATGAAGAAAGACAACATGCTAAATTACTTAAAGTATGTAAACCAAGAGAATTCAATATACAAACATGGAGAGAAAACATACGAGAAGAAGCTAAACAAAATTTAACTGCTAAACAATTACCTATTGTACAACCGTCTCCACCATCTCTTCCTCCAAAACAAATTATCGAAACAAAACCTCCGACTAATATAGAACAAATGTTACCTCCATCACTACCGTTGCCATTACCAGCATCATCTTCATCATCATCACAACCATCTATATCATCGGAATCTAACGATATCCCACCTACACCACAGCAAACTGTCGCTGTTGATCCAGTACCTGTTAAACCAATAACAACAACAACAACTCGCCGAAAACCTGGACGTTCTACGAAAGATTCTAAAGATCAATATGACGATGCTGATCATTATTCAGAAGATAAATTTGCTGGATGGATGCCTCCTGAAAATGAACAAACAGGCGATGGAAGAACAGCATTAAATGAAAAATATGGTTATTAAAAATTTAGTTTTTGTTATGTGTATATAAATAAATAAATAAAAAAAAGAGGAATGTGATGACGATTCATTGAAATTCTTTGTTTTGTATCTGCTTGAGTTACATTTTTGTAAACAATTATACATCG
Organism: Adineta steineri; assembly: GCA_905250115.1. Classification (NCBI taxonomy): domain Eukaryota; kingdom Metazoa; phylum Rotifera; class Eurotatoria; order Adinetida; family Adinetidae; genus Adineta; species Adineta steineri. Next base: position 902,127 of record CAJNOI010000008.1, on the reverse strand, counting down.
ATATAAAAGTTAAATAATAGATAAAACAAGATCTATTTTTACTCTCTTTGAGAGATAGATAGCATGTTTATCGATTAGGATTTTGATAATATTATAAGATCTTTCAATAATAAACTTTATTACATACAACGAATGAACTTTCATATTTAAAAGATACTTACGATAGTTTATAATTGTTATTTCAAAGTTAAAAATATTATATTTTAGAAATATATGATGTCAATATCTAATAACCACGTCTAATTAGAAAACGGAGAATTTACATTCTTTAGATGTATGAACCTAAAGTTCTATAGTTTTTGTCATCAATATTTAGAATATCATTTTACTGTATATTAAAATATATTTTCAGAAAAATACGAGGTAATTTCTATTGCGTATAAGTTCCGCTTGCTTTTTGCAGATAAGCTCTCTCATATTGTTTTTTTTGTAATGTTTTGATCTTTTCAATACTTTTTCTCTTTTCTACTGACGTCAATTATTCTATTATCTTTTTTATCATAATCATAACGTTCGAATAGAAAAGAAATCAATTATTCAAAACAAAATAGACAACACACGTTTTCTTTTGTTATTCATCAATAAATAAATATAATACATCATCGACTTCAATCGAGAAAATCGTTAAATTCAACAATAAAAAAGCAATCAATTATATCGAGAATATTTATTAAACCTCTTGAATCATATTTTTGACATAAGATCATTGTATACATCGCACTCTAAGGTCATAAAAGAACAAAACAAGATAAAAACATTTGTATACTTGAGTAACAGACGATAAGAGTTTTCTTCTTCTGGGACATATTATTTAGTATTTCCAAGAAAAAAGTCAATGAGATTTAGATTAATTTTATATATTAATTTACAAAGTATTCGTTTTTCTATCGAATAAACATATTTTATTTTCACATATTGCGCACGCACTAATTCTAGTGCTAGTGTACAAGAAAAATTAACACAAAAAAGAAATAATAGAGAATTATTCATTGTTTTCATCATATTTTTTATCGATGACATATTTAATAAGCCAATCGGCACATTTAACAAGAGCTTTTTGAAGATATTCTTCAAACTCTTCATCCATCATTGGAATATCTTCATCATCATCTTCACTTTCGCACAGTGGAATACAATTAGTATTAGTATTAGTATTAGTATTATCATTATTTAATGTTTGTACTCGTTGAGTCTGTGATGTTGGAAAAGGAGATTTACTTTTTGGTGTCGTTCGATGATAAGCTTTCGGTATAGAAGGTTTTGTTTTTGTTAAAGATTTATGTCGTGATTCAACTGGTACTAGAGAATTTTCTTGATCAGTAAATGGTTGACGTGATGTTGTTTGTGCACGACTGGGACGCCGACTAATATCAGGCATATTATTAGGAGATGGTTTACCATTTGGTAGTCCGGGAGGAATAGGTACATTTGTTTGAGATTGCTTAGGAAAGCTTGTTGGTGCATTATAACTTGACCAAATTAATGATTGTTGATTAGCAGTTGATGTATTAGATAAACCAGATGGACGTGGATTACGACGAGCAGAAATACGACTAAGACGTAGATCTTTACTATGTTCAATTAATTTTTCTGGAGAAAGATTTGAAAAAGATGTTAACGAATTTGTTATACCATTCGAATTACCAAAATGTAACGGTCGAATATCAGTAAAATCATAATATGATGGTAGAGTAATACGTGGTCGACGTGTTTGAATAGCTTTTATTTTGTTACTAACAGCAACTGGAGAAGCATTAATAAACATTTTTGAATGATTATTAGTTAAAACACGACGGCGATGATCTTGATGATTTATTGGAAAGACAAGTGCAGCAGACGATACGTTCATAGGATATCTGAACAAAAAAATCAATTATATTTTTTTACAAGAGCTACATGAATAATGTTTGTAAAAATGAAAAAAAATGTCTATAAGTATACGAATCATTTCATTCTTATTTTTATAACCTTCGAAATAAAGATTATCGAGTGTCTTTAGATACTTTAACGTACAAATAATATATTTAATTAACCAGTAAACTAACCGCTTTTATCCTCTTGAAAACTTACATCTGTAACATACTTGATGAGATAGTAATAGATTGTAAGTAACATAAAGTTATTTATTAGTAAACACAAGATATTATTTCTCTAAGACATCCAAAACACAGATGATTATATATACTGTTATTTTTTTTGTCACAAGTATAAGATATCTAGTCTACAACAACCTGACTAATGTCAAAGGTATCCATCACAAAAAGAAAACATTTCTTATATCAACATAGCTCTTTATTATATTCTTTTTCTCGTACTGCGTCAGTGAGATAACGAAAGACATGTTTTGTTGTATATATACTCACATGTAAGTACCTTTATTCTATTAAACATATTTACAAACTATAATAACTAATAATAAAATTAAATATAAGAGAATGTGCAGACAATATTTCTATTTTAATCTAAAAATAAAAAGAGAAGGTAAAATAGTTACCGTTTTTACGCGTGTTCAACGTAAATATAGCGTGATTTCTATGTTTTTCTTCGATTATTATTTTTTTATTACTAGTCACATTTGCCGAATAATTCTTTTTTTTCTCTATATATTACTTAGCATCTATTTCTTTCAAATTGTATATTGTTGAGTAGTAACATTTGCTTTATATACAAATGAAAATCTACCAATTATCTAATATATATTAAACAGTAGATTTTAATATAAAAAAGAAGAAACAAGAATTATGTTACTTATTTACGATTGTGTCAAGTAGTTTGCTCTTCATAAATGGTAGAGAAATTGTTGAATAAAAAAAAATTATCATAGCTATTTATATAAATATATAGATGTATAAAATAAAATCAATAATTATTTTTTATATTATACAACAGCATATGATAGAAATTATGTTGGAATTCAAAAATGTACAGAACTTTCGAAAAATCATTCTCTATTTATAATAGTACTAAATAGCCTTTTTTTCTTCACTTACTTCGACTCTCTCGTACTCAATGTCAATGAGGAGAATATTTGCAAATAGTAGTCTATTTTAAAGAGTCATCTTATCAATAATAGAAGTACTAATCTACATAGTTTCAATATGATACTTCATAAAGAGGTATATTCAAGTAGTATGGAAATTTTCTTTTTTGCTAAGTATGAATAAAAAACGAAATCTATTAGACTATATGAATACATAACCTTGAAGTACTTATGTACAAAACATTGGTTACAAACTTATAAGAACAAATAGTACTTGTATAAAAAAAACTAGAATTAAAGTATAAATTTAAAATGTACTCTTATTGTAGTTTCATGCTGATCGAACATCTGAACGAAAAAAATGTAAATAGATGACTACATGAAAATAACCTTGTTATTTAGTGGCCTCCTTTCTTTTTCGTTTACTTCTCTTCGGTTTTTTTTCTCATGTTGTTTCTAAATTGTTTGTTATTTTTATTCTTATTTTAAAAATGAAAAAAATTCTTACTAGAATTTATATTTCATTTAGTATGACTAATTTTATTAGATAAAACAAATTAGTAAAAATATTCATCATATCAAATAATGAATTTTCTATTTAGTTCAATAGATTTGACTAAGTATATGGTAAATTCCTGATGTACATACAAAATTGAGTACTATACCCTTCTTTTCTATTTGTCAAATACCACTTGAATAAAAAAAAACTTGTTTGTTTAAACACTTGAAACTTACTATGTGTAAAATGAAATGAAGGAATGAGGTAACGTTTTACCGTGGTCTCTCGATAGGACGAACTCAAACAAGATTTATTTGGATCTCACACATCAATAGAATCAAACATTAATGATGAAGACAAGGAAAGCGAAAGAGAAACATGACAGAGCAAAGAAAAGTGAGACTACTGATTCAAAAACTGGTAAAGACAGCACAAAGAAAATATAATTTTCTTTTCTTTTTCTCTCTCTCTCGTTTTTCTCATTGTATGAGCAAACAAAGAAAACAAGCCTACATCATTTTGTTTGTTATGTCCACAAATTCCCTTGTCATAGTTCGCTTTGAAAATATATACAATCATATTTTCAATCAATCTCTAGAATAAATTACTATTTTGTTCTAATAAAAAAAGAAAAGAAGTCAAATCTATTCAAAATATAAAGTTCATTATGATCATGGGAAAACTATAAAATAAAATTAATACAGATTTTTATATTGAAAATACAAAGCTTATATATGGGTGTCTATACAAGAAAGATTAGAAATTTCTTAGAGCATTACTGGAAATTGATTCGTCTGAAACTAAGCTTTTTTTACGTACTCGTGAACTATAAATGAGTTTTTCATACAAATATATAGAAATGTTTTTCCGTTAGATTCAATTGAATTTTAAGTACATTTTTTTTCCAGTATAATTTATAAGGACATATAGTTGATTAAAAATTTAATTGTAGACAAGTAGATCAATAGATAGAAGAAAAACAGAGACCATAAAAGAAAAACAAATACTTCAAAACTATATTATTCCTTTTCTGTCGTATATATCTATTGAAAAAAGTTTTCATTGTATTTCCGAGAGTTGTTATCAATTATACATCAATCATTTCTGATATTCATTTTCTTTGTTAATCTTTTGCAATTAAAAATACATTAGTAATTTTGTCGTAATATTCTCTATTGACTAAAAAAATATCGATCGACAATAACTGACACTAGCTTAAGCATCGTTATCTATGGATATTTTGGATGACTATTACTCACTATTTTTTTAGAAGAGTTCTATGATCTATTGAAAGTATTTACTGTTTGAAATAGACAATCTGCAATTGTTAAAAAACGCCCATCCTTGAAAGCTATACTTTGTATAATATTTAATGTGTCATAGGAAATCATGAATATTAAACAATAAAAATCGTAGGCGAACGTTACTATAATTGACTGATCATAGAGAATGCAACAAAAAAGTATTTTTTAACTATTATTTAAAAGCGCTAGTAAATAAGTGTAAAAGCATTCTCTTCTTTTTCTATCGATTGCTTCTTTGATGCTATTATTATAACTATAAGTAAAATGTTAGATTGAAAAACGATGTATTTTCATCTTTCTTTTTTCTCTTCCTATGTTCTCATAGTTTGACTCAGTTATAATACTCGATCAAAAACTCACGAGTCATGTTTTTTATAAATAATAAATACGTTTGTACTTTTAAATAAAGATTGAACAAATTGACGTCTGAAAATAGAATAAAAATATTTTTCTATATAACAAATTTTCTTGACCTCTTTCGATGTTTGATATTGTTAAATAATGAATTCCTAGCATTGAGATACGAATGGAATGTTTGTTAAATGATGTCGTCAAAGATAAAAAGTTTTATTATCATTTAAAAATACTTTTTTGTTTGAATAAAAAACCTTTAAAATATGTCTATTATTTTATCACATCAGATGCTATACTATCTACCTTCCCACGTGATTCAGTACTGAAGATAATACTAAAATTTTATCTATTCGATCAAGTCAATCAAATTCAATATGTGCCAAACCTATAAGACTTCAGAAAAAGTTCATAGAAGAACTTTCACCCTTAGAAATTCAAAGGTGAAAAAAACATCACATAATTTCAATCATCACTTTTCTAGTATTAACCTTTAATTTATATTATAAAACAGTTTATATATGAAATAATCGTTACGAAGTATATTATTGTTTAATGTTGATATTACAAATGATAATTTATCATTTGTAAATGCAATCGAATTTATTTGAATGAGAAGAATTCACCTACAGCAAACATCTTGTTCATTGGTGTATAGACACATATGACAACCAGACTGAACACACAGACATAAATCAAAAGGTGTTTAACAATATAATGAGACAGACAATGATAACAACAAAACAAAAGAAGAAGAAAAAAGAATCTTTATTCGATTTTAGTTATTTATTTGTTCAGGAAAATTTCTTATTTAAATCGGTTGAATCTTGAAATGTAAACTAATCATTGAAAAGACAAAACATTTCAAATCTTGTACCAAATAATAAAAACAACGTAAACCATCTGGATCACGACTATTATTAATATCAATTAATGAACCAATTTTTGATGTTGTGAATGAAATATGTTCATCGCCAAGAACAATTTCTAGTTCTTGTCGACCAGTACGATCTTGTGGGGGCCTAAACAATAAAGTTTAATTAATATGTAAAAGATATTTATAGAGCAAGTTTTCTACGTCATTCTTTGAACTTAAACGGAAAAATAATACTACTCATAACTGATGTAGTGTGAAATTGATAAACATATCAAACGCATACATTAAAGTACAATGTTTTTAAGTTAAAAATAGCTAATACTTTCAAACTAATACTTATTATTATCATTACACCCTTAATTAGTCTTTGAAAACTACTATTCTTATCTGATACAAGTGAATATTGATGTTTATTAACGAACTACTGCCTACTTATTGAAAGAAAAATATAAATTTCAAATTGAACAATTTGTTTCTACTTACCAAACAGCATCATCTTCTTTCATAATATCAGATTCATTGACAATTCTTTTGAGTTCTTCAATAACAGCTCGATTAACGTAAACTTCTTTTCTGATTAATGTATCTTTTTTATAATTTGAATTATTAGCATAACGTAATTTTCCATCTGGGCGAAATTCAAATTCAAGAAATTCATGTCCAAATTTGCCTTTATGACCTACGTAATATCGTAAATAGAAATCATCATTTGGTTCGCTCATTGTTTGTTCTAGTTTTTTATCTGAAATTTATGAATTATTATTAGAATCACAATACTGAAATCATTGTTTCTAATTCTAATAAACAATAGTGTTACATAGAATGACTCATCTGTTCTTTATCATATTTAAGAACAAATCAAATTGTTGTGTCAAATATTTGAATGGTGTATATTTACCGTTTTCAAAATAAAATATATCAGAAACGATAGAAAATAATTAAACACAAAAAAAACTATTTATATAAATTTTGTTTATACTTTAAAGTATTCGACTACTGATGACATCTGTAAAGTTAAGAAGGTAATATTTTAGTATAATCTGCAGTATATTATAAACTTAATTCAAAAGAAATAAACTACTAGAAGCTTTATTGGTACGTAATATATGGAACAATAAAACTATTTCGAAGTTACGATTTGAATATCTTATTTTCTTGTTTAGATCATAAAGAATAATCGACTAAAATATCAAAACTTATATAAGCAAAGATTGTCGTACAATGTACACATAAATTGTTATTTCATCATTTAAATGATTGTCTTACAAATTAAGACCATTTATTATTAAGCCCCATATTTTTATCATCAATATATGCACGTATTAAATATCGTTTGCTCTTAGACAAGTATTAGTGAATGTTTTTTATTAAGACAACAATATTTCTGCTGTTAGTTCTTAAAGGCATTTTTTCTTTTTCAATTGTGATAAAGTTAAGATAAAAATCAATACCTGTCGACTTGTTCTACTGAATAATGAAAAACATATTATTTAGAATTCTAATTTCGTTTTGCATTAACAATATCTCTCTCTGTATACTAACGTCATCTATACAACTCATTAAAAATTATTATTCTTTGACTGTGAAAAAAAAGTAAACCTTTATTTACAAATTTTCATTCAGTGTGATAGAATCAATAACAGTAAAAGAAATTTTTTTATAGTTGTGATAGCTAACTACAAATAATCATTGTTCTCTATGAACATCAGTATAAAATGTCTTCATCGTACAAGGATCAGTGCGATGTTATGTTATTCAATGATTGAATCGTACCTGTCTAGTCTAAGTTATCTTTATTATGAAGGACAAGAAAGTTATGAAAATTTGATAAAGAATATTCTGGACTAAACTCGTCGAGAGCAGAAAAATACTTGCTGTCGTTCTATTTTTTTTCCTTTCTCAAGGTCTGTAAGCATTTGATAGGTTGGATGTAGTATTCTGAATGAATCATATTCACTGAGTCTCAGTCTATATATTCGTTTTTTATCTAAAATTATTAGTGTGATACGTGTATGTATAGTCATACGACAATTTCCAGAATGTTAAAAAGAGGTAAAAGATATTACCAAATAAATATTTCATCATATATATGAAAGAAACAAAAAGGATATAGATTGTTAAAAAATAAGTTATGATATTTTAGATGACAACGACCGAGCAAGCCAAAGCTCCTATACTACATTTTCCATACCAATCTATCCAATTTATAGCTGATTCCAATCAATGTCAACATCTAACAGATGATTCTATTAAATATTTAACATTGGAAGTAACTGGCATAGTTCGGTTTTTATTACAAGTAAATTGAAAAAGGAGACAAATCAAATTCATTGAACATTTTCGAATTTTTGTTTTGTTATTAGGATGCACTTAAATTCACAAGAAAATGTCGACGAACAAAGATGATCACAGATGATTTTGAATCTGCAATGAAGATGCGATATTTAGAAGTAAGATATTTTTCGATTAAATAAAAAAAAAATATTTTTTTCAATTTTATAGCCAATCGTTGGATTTCGCTTATCAAATGGAAATTTACCATTTAAAACAACAACAGCAGCAGGTTTAGGCCATCGTGAAGTTCAATGTATTGATGATCATGAATTACAACTTGATCAAGTTATTACTGCACCAATGCCAAAAATACCTTTAGATGTTTCTATACGAAGTAAATTTGTTTAAAATTAAAGAAGAAAAAAACAATTATCTTTGATTATTGATTTCTAGCTCATTGGCTTGCAATTGAAGGTAAACAACCAACAATTAATGAAAATCCGGAAATAATTTCAAAAGCTGATCTAACAACGGATTCATTAGATCCTGTAAGATTTTAAAAAAAAAGAAAAAGTTTTCATTGTATTTTTTTGAATTCTTAGATGAAATCGTTAACAAAAAAACGATACAATCTTGATGCATCGAAAATTAAAACTTCGAATCCACATGAACTTTCGTTGGTATGTTAAAAATATACTCATGAATAATGGATGATATAATATATTTATGTAGAAGGTTATTGGAGAGATCAGAATATCTATATTCAGACAAGATACTATCAAGTTTTATCGGATTAATGACCCTAGACGGTTTTTTTAAATATACATAAATAAACACGTGTTTGAAATGAGTCACATGTTATTCACCCTAGATATGTGCGCAAATTTATTTCATTTATCAGACACCATTGTAAGATTGTTTGAGAGAAGTATCGATAGGAAAAAAATTATAAAATAAAGTTCAAGACTCTTAAAAAAGAAAATTGTATATAATAAAATCCATTTATTTCTAGGAACAACAAATTTATTATAAAGAAATAACTGAAGCATGTGTTGGTTCGGAAGAACAAAAACGTCAAGTATGTGTTTTTCTTTATTATTGTAAAATAATTTATTTTTCTTATTGATATATTTCATATTTTAGGAAGCTATTGGCAGTCTATCAACAGAAACAGGCCTTCACCAAATTTTACCGCGAATTGTTTTATTTATTTCTGAAGGTGTTAAAGTTAATTTAATGCAATACAATTTAGCAATACTAATTTACTTAATGCGAATGACAAGTGCATTACTTGAAAACAAATCGTTATATTGTGAAAAATATGTAACTATTGAAATTTGTTTTTATAAGAAATTTTTTTTTATGAATAAATATATTTTATAGCTTCATCAATTATTTCCAGCTATTATGTCATGTATTCTAGCAAAACAACTTTGTGTTCGACCAGATGCAGATAATCACTGGGCATTACGCGATTATGCTTCATCACGTTGTGCTCAAATGGTCAAGTAAATATAGAATAAAAATAGATAAAATTTCATTTCTAAACATTTTTTTTGTTCTTAATTAGAATGTTTTCAGCTAGTATTCATGGTTTACGAAATCGTATTGTACGAATATTTCTTCGAACATTTCATAGTGAACGTTTACCACTTGTTACTCACTATGGAGCACTTGTTGGTTTATGTGAAATGGGTCAAGAAGTAAATATATAAAATCAAATAAATTGTATTTACTTTAATTTATTTAGACAATTGAAGAATTAGTATTTCCCATAATAAGAACACTTGGTGATCGAATAGTAAAATCAGTTGAAAATCCATCACTATCACAGATGGATAAAACAACAATTGATCGAATTAATGGCGTTATATCTGTAAATAATATCTATTTATTATATTATCAATTTTTATAATTTTTATATATTTCGTAGAAATATATTCCACCTGCTTACCGTACATCACGTTCAACACCTGATGATATTGAACATTTTAAACAAGAATTCGGTAATTTTTATGGACCACGTCTATATACACAAGTTACTCAACAGCGTCAACAACCAAGATCCACAACTCAACCTACGCAAGTGAGTGAATCAACCATCTATTAGACACACCTTGATTGATGATTATCTATAAATGAGTAAACCATCTATTGTTATATATTATTCATTGTGCGCATAAGATATGATATAAAAACCGATAAGAATAAGAGATAGATATTCATAGTAACCAAAGGAAAAATGTCCGAAAATAAGATTGAAACTTGTACATATTCGAAAACAGCTGTTGAAAATTGTTCATCACCAGTTATTATGAATAATTTACATAATAATGAAAGTTTTTATTCAACACGAAGTTTAAGCTATTCCGATATGGATTTATCACAACAACAACAACAACATCAGGGTACTGAAGAATTTCATTTATCATCAGCAATGAATATAAATGATAATACATGTAATCATCTGGAAACATCTCAACGTTCTTTATCAACTAATGCACTTGATCAATTAGTCGATTCAACAATATCAACAGATATAAATCAATATCCTCTTAATGTAGATTCACATCCAGAACATATTCGACGTCATAATAATAATCAAATCACTTATCGACAAGATGTATCTATACGCTATTTACAACCACCTACTCCACCACCATCAGGTCCTATTGTTGTTCGTGAAATTCGACCTCTTGCACTTCCTGAACCTCCTCCATTAGTTATTCGTCAAAATCCTTCTATTCCTATGACTCCACCTCCCATGATAATTCGAGAACGTCCACCAATTCCACCTCCTGTCGAACCAACTCGTATTGTTAATAAATATTTACCTGCTCCACCACCACCTCCACGTAAAGTAATTATTGAACGACAAGCACCACTTCCACAAAAACCTCAACCTATTATTATTGAAAAATGGCTTCCTTATCGAGCACCATGTAAACGACGTGTTATTGTTGAATCAGCACCACCATTGATACCAAGACCTCCACAAAAAAATACTGTTATCACATATGATGCTCCTCATGTTCATCTTATAAAAAATATTCATGATCTTGGTATTGTACGTGTCGATCCTGATATATATACTGCTCAATATGGTTCACAATTAGCATCAAATGAATATGTTTTAAATACTATGACAAAATTTGGTGTTGGAAATAATTATGCAAATATGATTCAAATGCAATCGATGAATCATAATTTAAATAATCATCAATCGATGATTTATAATGAAAATAAAACATCAAATATATATGGATATCAAAATGGAATTAATTGCGGTTATATTGAAAAACATATTGAAGAAACAATATTACCAGATGGTAGACGAAATTTTCATTCGAATACTACAGGTCCCAATATACAAGAAGTTTTACGACAAGCATCCATAGTTAATTGAGAACAACACTTTTTTTTTCAACGAAAAAAAAACATTCTTATTATTTTATTAGTTTTTATTTATTCACGCAATAAGAAATCTTTTTTTTAACTAACAATAACTTATTTATTGAATAGAACTTAGATTCGATTTCAATATATACTCTTTTCATTTTCAATAAAACTATTTGATATTCATATCGATACCTAACACATTATATATATGTCACGTGTAACTAAAACTTATCAGATTAGATATAGATTCGATCAATTTTTTTACTATAATTCACAGTTTACTCATTAACATCTAAATTAAATCTATAGTAAACTATATATATACATTTTTATTTATTAGAATCGTCAATTTTCACCATCATCTGGTCCAGGATCACGTTCAACAAAAACTTTACCTGGTCAAGCAGCATCTCCATCTTCACTTCATCCAAATGCTGGTTCAGTAACTCCAACACAATCACCAGCTCGTTCAATGAATCCTTCATTGTCGAAACAACATCCTCAATCATCAACTGTTTCATTAACACCGACGAATAGTCACGAAAATGTTATTTTGTAAAAATATTTAGGATAATATTTGTTTCTGTGTTTATACGATTTATTCTACCGTTTTCTTTTTTTTTCTCTTGTCACAACTATATGAAATTATATTTCTAGATTTCTTCTAAAAACACATTTTTGCATATTCGTAAACGACGTTAATAATCAAATGGCGAAACCAGTTGATCCAACTAAAGAAGATAAATTCGCAACAGCTATATTAAATCGAAAAGAACGGCCTAATCGATTAATTATTGACGATGCTGTTAACGATGATAATAGTGTAGTAGCTTTATCACAACAAAAAATGGATGAATTACAATTATTTCGTGGTGATACTGTTATGCTCAAAGGTAAAAAACGTCGAGAAACAATTTGCATTGTTCTAGCCGATGATACATGCCCAAATGATCGGATCCGAATGAATCGTGTCATAAGAAATAATTTACGTGTACGCTCTGGTGATGTGGTCTCAATTCAAGGTTGTCAAGATGTTAAATATGGTAAACGTATACATGTTCTACCCATCGATGATACAGTACAGGGAATTACTGGCAATTTATTTGAAGTATATTTGAAACCATATTTCGTTGAAGCTTATCGACCAGTACGTAAAGGCGACGTGTTTATTGTACGTGCCGCCATGCGTGCAGTTGAATTCAAAGTTATTGAAACTGAACCTAGTCCATACTGTATTGTTGCACCTGATACTGTTATACATTGTGAAGGTGATCCAATTAAACGTGAAGAAGAAGAAGCATCATTAAACGAAATTGGGTATGATGATATTGGTGGTGTTCGAAAGCAATTAGCACAAATAAAAGAAATGGTTGAATTACCATTAAGACACCCGCAATTATTTAAAACAATTGGTGTTAAACCACCACGTGGTATTCTCCTCTTCGGACCCCCAGGCACAGGTATAATTAAAAAAAATGATTATTTTATTAAGAAGAAAAAAAATGATTTATATTTTAGGAAAAACATTGATTGCACGTGCTGTAGCAAATGAAACAGGTGCTTTCTTCTTCTTGATTAATGGACCTGAAATTATGTCCAAATTGGCTGGTGAATCTGAATCAAATTTACGAAAAGCTTTTGAAGAAGCTGAAAAAGTAAATAGATAATAGTTTTTTTTAAATAATTATTAAAATATTCAATAATATTTTATTTATAGAATTCTCCAGCTATTATTTTTATTGATGAACTTGATTCTATTGCACCAAAACGTGAAAAAACACATGGTGAAGTTGAACGTCGTATTGTATCACAATTATTAACATTAATGGATGGTCTTAAACAACGTTCACATGTTATTGTTATGGCAGCAACAAATCGACCAAATTCAATTGATCCAGCACTTCGTCGTTTTGGTCGTTTTGATCGTGAAGTTGATATTGGCATACCTGATGCCGTTGGTCGTTTAGAAATCCTACGAATACATACAAAAAACATGAAATTAGGTGATGATGTTGATCTCGTGCAAATTGGTAATGAAACACATGGTTATGTAGGTGCTGATTTAGCATCCTTATGTTCGGAAGCCGCTCTACAACAAATTAGAGAAAAAATGGATGTGATCGACTTAGAAGAAGATACAATTGATGCTGAAATTCTTGATTCATTAGCTGTGACTCAAGATAACTTTCGTTTTGCACTTAATCAATCAAATCCATCTGCATTACGTGAAACAGTCGTTGAAGTTCCAACAACAACATGGGAAGATATTGGTGGATTAGAAAGTGTTAAACGTGAATTACAAGAACTTGTTCAATATCCAGTTGAACATCCAGAAAAATTTCTCAAATTTGGTATGACACCATCACGTGGTGTTCTTTTCTATGGACCACCTGGTTGTGGTACGTTGATATTTTTTTTTTGTTTGCCATATATTTATTTATATTAATATTCAATTTTAGGTAAAACATTATTAGCAAAAGCTATTGCCAATGAATGTCAAGCCAATTTTATTTCAATTAAAGGTCCAGAATTATTAACTATGTGGTTTGGTGAATCTGAAGCAAATGTACGTGATATATTTGATAAAGCTCGTCAAGCAGCACCATGTGTACTCTTTTTCGATGAATTAGATTCAATTGGTAAGTTAAAAAAAAATAAAAGAATATTTCTACTGTATTTTTTTATGTTTATAGCAAAAGCACGTGGTGGTAGTGCTGGTGATGGTGGTGGTGCAGCTGATCGTGTCATCAATCAAATTTTGACTGAAATGGATGGTATGGGTGCAAAAAAAAATGTTTTCATTATTGGTGCAACTAATCGACCAGATATCATTGATTCAGCTATTCTTCGACCAGGTAAAAATTTATCGATTTTTTTTATACAAAATGAAATATTAATTTAATATATATGTATATATATTTAGGTCGTCTCGATCAATTAATTTATATTCCATTACCTGATGATAAATCACGCATGGCTATTTTAAGATCTGCTTTAAGAAAATCACCTGTAGCCAAAGATGTTGATATGAATTTATTGGCTAGTGTAACCAAAGGTTTTAGTGGTGCTGATTTAACAGAAATTTGTCAACGTGCTTGTAAATTAGCAATTCGCGAATCAATTGAAAAAGAAATTAATCGTGAAAAAGAACGACAACGTAATGGACAAACAGCAATGGATGCTGATGAACCCGATCCAGTACCTGAAATTCGTCGTGATCACTTTGAAGAAGCTATGAAATTTGCTCGACGATCGGTTAGTGATAATGATATCCGTAAATATGAAATGTTTGCTCAAACATTACAACAATCACGTGGTTTTGGTTCGCAATTTCGTTTTCCTGATCAACAACAACAACCATCACAAGGTGGTGCTGGTGGTAGTGGCGGTCAAGGTGGACATCGTGGAGGAAACAATGATGATGATGACTTATATGCTTAAGTCAGAATAACCAATTTTACATAAACTTTATCACATTTTTAATTAAACATAATGATCCTAAATTTTTAGAACGCATTAAAACACTGTATTGTATTTATGTTCTTTTTTGTTTCATCATTTGATGTTGTGTATACAGTTTGGCTGCTTAGCAGCTTAAGTTTTTACGTTCGCCGCATAAAAGTATAGATATGATTTTTCTTTGCATTGTTATATTCTAGCTACAAATGATACATATATTCAATTTTTTTTCTTCTCCATTGTTAACATATCTTTAGTTTACTTCTTCTTTTATTATTTCTCTGAACATCAAATAACATGTAAACCGATACAAATGATGAAAACAACATTATATGTTTTTCTGAGAAAATAAAAATACTCGAAAATCGAATTTATCTTATGAAATATGATCACTTTAGGTTCAAATCGATATCTACTTAGGATGATCCAAAAGTAGTAGTGGAGGTGTTTTTTTCTTATAAATAGCTAAAACATTTCGTTATCAACTATCCATATATTTTTAACAGTGAACAAGAAGTAATAATGATAGAAAAAGAAATACAAGTATCAGATGTTTAGTTTTAACTATCATTTATACTATCTATGATTGTAATAGTAATTTTTCAAATGCTTTTCTTATGTAAGATATCATGTGCTTTTTTATTTATCAAGTGTGAGAAAATCTATTGCAACTAGTCGATAGCATTTTACTTGTACAATTTATTGTTAGATCATTCCACGATTTACCATTTTTTATTACAAGCATTTTGAGATACTTGACTCTTACTATGTCAGTTAGCAATCATATTACGTAATGATATGTAATTAAATGATGATTATTTTTTAATCAGTAAAAATATAATTTTAGCACATTAAGTAATTTGGTAGTTCTTGAGGGTGTGGGTGTGGGTATTTACTTTATATTTGGTTATGAACGCAATTGTGAAAGATTATCAAATGAAATATTTTCGTGAATATTTTGTTTTTTTAAAATGTCACTTTGGTGAACCTTCTCATTTTTTCTAGATTAATTCTTTTGATTTTTGTAAATCGTTCAACTATTAAAATAAAATAAATATTTAATACTAGATTGCATATTAACGAAGAGCTTGATTCTTCATGCTTAGAATAGAGGTGACGAAAAAATTTCAGTTTAAATTAATTTTTATATCTTGACGGCATTAATTCTCTGAATATGTACTTGTAGGAAATCAACAATCCTATTCAATAAAACTATGTTTTTTTTTATAAATCTTCACAACTAGTAAAATAGAAGTAGATTACATTATCATAAGAAAATACAACGAGGAAAAAACTGATACCATCGCTTCAAAATCAGTTTTCAATTTCATTATATGTGATTCGGTATATTTTACAGTCATATTACATAAATAAGATGCAATAGCCAAATCATAATATACAAAATATTAGATTTGGTTATGTCGCAACATCGATATAAAATAAGCAATATATATTTTGTTTATGTTTTTGCCTCATGCTTGTCGACTATTTATGAGTAACTCATTGGACGATTACTGGGAGTAGAAAATGTGTGTGTTGTATATACTTTGTTGAAGAATGAAAAAAAAGGCATAAGTATCGATACACCTTTCGAAACGTTGTACATTTAAAAGTAAAACGCGCAATGATGCATCAGACGCTTATTGTCAACAAGAAATAGATATTTATATACATATTTTGAGGAGAAAGAGAAAAGAATATTACAGTAATCGATGCAACGTATATTGGCGATCACATTAAAAAAATCGTCTATACCTACATACTAGTTTACTTTATTTTTTGTGTGATTTGTAAAGCATTTTTCAAAGTGAGTAGATATTTGTTTAATAATTTTATAGAGCATATTAGGAGTAAATTCAGATTTATGATTTTCGCCACAAAATTATTATAGCAGCAATTTTAATTGATAAAATTAATGATATATGTAATGATGAAAGCACTGATTCAGAACTTTATCAATAAGAAAATAGTTGCATCATTGATTATTTATATGCGTGTTCTTTATCTAAATGCTAGTTACAGACAGAATAATAAAAAATGATAGATTAATCTGAATACATCGATTTTTGTCATCTATTTCAGTCAGTGAACTACAATATTAGATATACGTGTTAAATAAACGATGACTGGAAGATATATATATAATATTTTGATAAACAAAAAAATATTTTTCGTACTGACGTATAATATCTACCTGCAGAAGAATAGCAAATATCCCAGTCATCATTCATTTGTTTTTAAACACTATCTAAAAACATACTGTATTGTAAACAGAGATGTGCAATGCACGGGTTATGCCTCGCGGAGCAGCAAATTTTTAGAATTAAGTAGGATGATGGGGTAAAGCGTACCGGTCCGAATTCGTCCATCACCCCGCGTAAGATCGTGTAAAACTATTGTTAGATGTCGTTTATCTACGAATTCAAACTGAAAAACAATAGTCATCCCATCCCATGGGATATGTCGCACTGTAACAAAACTGTATTGAAAAACAAAATTTAGTTCTGCAATATGGTTTATTAAATTAAATAATCATTTTCATTTATGACACATCCTTTCTGATAATCTATTTTAATAAATATAAAATAAAAGTTACTTCAATACTTTTCACTATACAATAGTACTTTCTCAAAATAGAAAAAAAAAATAAGAAAATATAAAACAACAATACTATTATCAACAGGTCATAGAATTAGGGACAGAAGCAGAGGAATTTTATCCGCTTAATTTTTTGTCCTGTTATATTTTTTATTGACTGCTTTTTGGTACTCTTTATAGCACTAATTTAGAGGATTTATTCAAAAGAGAAAGAGAAATTTGGAAGATTTGACTAAAGTCAATTGTTTTTTTGTGTAGAAAAAGGCTTTCACCATAGTTTTCAAGGAAAATTAACCGTTTTCTTGCAAAGAGGAAACTTTCTATGATCTGTAGATTATTTCTCTCTACTCTTAAGATTTTCTTCCTGGTTTTGAGAGACTTTCTCTCTCCTGCCGCCCCCCCCCCTAATAAAAGCGAACGAAAGTTCAGGTTATCAACAAAAAAAAAATAAGTAATCATATACATAAATACAGAAATACCTTATAATACTGATCTAAAAACATTTAGATTGCTTTTTCTGTTTTTCTAATTTTATTAGTTCTTTATTTATTTGTTTGCTAATGTTTAAAGTAAGAATTATTAACCAATACAGAGAAGCGACGAATATATTACTTATGTCTACCGCTTGTCAAATAAGACCTCTATGCAGAATAATATTTTTCTTACAAAAAAGCAATCACACGTCCCATCCCATCCCATGACGACCTCTGTTTCTGATATAATCCGATCCGGAATTCAGATGCCACATTCCTAAAAAACCTGGATAGATCTATTGCGAAATCTAACATTTTACAATTTTTCTTAAAAGAAAGATCCGACGAAACCCAAGTCGAATTCGACTGATTTTCTGGAGTAATTCGCTATAGAATTCGAACTTTTCGGAGGATCCTGTGACAGGATTGAATCGTCTGAGTATCGTAAGCAATCTAACTTACGGACATGACTAAAGTTTTATTGTGATTTTTATCGATTCTGTATGTTTTTACTTCATTTAGATCCTGAAACTCAGTCTGTCGATTATCCATCTTGAAATACTATTTGCTCAACACCGATATTAATCTTACTGTATCCACTGTCGTCATTTGTGGATTATTCTACAAACTCCTCGCCTAATAATCAAGTCTGGTTTTCGCAATGACTCAACCAACTCAGCCAATTCGAATCATTGTACAACCCAAGGCACTCTATCGTGAACGATATGGCAGCGAACAAAATAAAACTGGAAAGCAAGTTCAACGTTATATTCGTGCTGAAGAAAACCAACTCAAACTCGAATATCCAACTATCGAGGTGAAAAAATAAGCAATATTAATGTGGTTTTTGACTATTACAGAGAAGAAGACTCAGAATTTCCTTCTGAAATTCTATTATCATTTCTTCAGAGTCTTGCGGGGCAGTCTCGAATATTTTTTGGATTAGAAACTGTTATCTGGGCAATAAGAAAAATTACGGGATGAGATAGAGGAGATTTGTAACAAAACGTAATAGGAAGTTGTTCGAAATCCTTATTCAACTGCGACTTTTCTCATTCTTATTTCGAAACAAATGTATATTGCTAAAACACAGACAAATATCTTATTGTTTTATTTAATTAGATACTAGAAGAGTGGCGTAATATCACTCTACCTGTATACATTCGCGTGACTTCTGTCACTGTGCCGAATGATAATGAATCTACCGTTTGTGTGCATCCATATCCAATTGATACTGATGATCTTAACGTTCAGAAAGATTCTGCTAACAATGCCGTATACTTTCCGATCACAAACGTCGATTTTACGAACGGCCGAAAAAGGTACTAAAAACTAACACAAGTACTTCATTATTTTGCTATTTTGATTTATTCTTCAGTTTGTTCCTTACGCGCAAAAAATTGGTACAAAGTGCACTGAAATTACATGGTCCTCTGCGAATTTTTGGCTCTGGTAAGAGAATAATAATTTTAACAAAACTACTTTTTCTTTTCATTTGAAAGATCAAAGACATATTCTTGGTATCGTGAAGAAATCTCGCAGCAAACAGCTGATTGAAACGTATAAATTGTGGAAATCGCAACTTGTTTTTTCTCTAGCTGAACACGTCGGCAATGGTGTATTTAATCTATTCACTGACTCTTCGGTATCATCACAGGTAATGTCCGACGAAACCAATCGACAACATAGTAAGTGTATAAAAACAGCTGTTTTTATAGCATTGATATTTTCTATTTTTCTTTTCCAATGAAGATACTGCTGTTTCAGTCGTCACGCCCAGCAATCATGATGAAAAAGGGGGCACATGTGCACCAAAAAAGGGTGACTGGACAGGTGGTGAGACGGTTATGATGGTGTTTAATAAACTGAATCGAAGAAACTGTAATTTCTGTTTTCATTTTTGTTCAATATTTTTTTCTGTTTTTCTTTAAGCACTTTGCATATATTTTGATTATGCGGAATTGAACCAGAAAAAGAATATTCAATACGAACTGATTGATATGAAGACGATTACCTTTCGGACACCGCCATGTTTGATGGACCCAAATGGACAAGATCGAACGGTCTCAATCGTTGCTAAGCAGGATGAAAAGATCATTGCAAAATTCAATTTTCTCTATCTGAAACGTAAGTGTACTACTCGTATTCGAACTAAACTCATTTTTCTTGTCTAGCAAGCATCCTGCCGACAACGAACATGTGCAGGTGCAGTAAATTATGTACGTCATCCGATTTGGTCTGTTCAACGACGAGCAACAAACGACTTCGTTCGAATTTGAAAGATTCGCTTGCAGACTAAAAACTTTATGTAGAGTAACTGTCTAACTCGTGTTATAATATAATTCAAGCGGCAATTTACTATAATAAAATATATGTATTAACCGTAGACTTTGCTTAGGTGTATTGTGCACTCTATAAAAAGGTGTGTTCCGGAACATAAAAAAGATCTTTTGAAGTTTCTTATGTAGAGAATTTCGTAGCGGACTTACTTTGAAGTTCTTTGATTTCTAAATGTATTTGCTTCCTAAAATAAGAATTGGTAAGATAGTGTGTGTGTGTGTATAGACGAACAAGACCAACTCACACCGGCACTCTCATCCACATCTTTCAACAAGAACTTAACGTAAATCTTGTCGTGATCATGATAATAGTTTAATCGAAGTAGAAAATTTATTAAATAATAAATAAATTGATCTATCAGAATAACAACAGCGTGTACGAATTCTGACATCTGGATGCATAACGTTGAATGAGAAAACGCAAAATAGCATTGACGATGACATTGGTTTTTAAAAAATTTCTTTTTCATTATTTCACATGCGTATGATGTGCCACATAAAGCGAGCATTCTAATTAAAGTCATGTATAGTGTAATCAGAACAATGAAATTCAATTTTAAATACCTATGTTTATGTATTCTCTTGTTTAGTAATATTCAAAACTATCATTTTTAGATATCTATTCTTTAATATGTTTTCTGAATGCTTCAAATTCAAATATATTATTAATGAATTATGTCAGGAATGTCCCTTATGAAATGTCCTTAATGAAATGTCCCCAATTTTTAGTCCTCGTAAAAAATGTTCTTTAAATTTTTGTACTTCAGAAAATATCCTCTGACTAAATGACCTTGAAAAAAATGTCTTCTATAGATTGGTCCGGAATTGAAAAATGTCCCTTATGCTTAACTAAGCGGTTTTCGAATGAAGCGTATCTAAAACATCGATGACGCTGTAATTTAACTAAAACTCATAGTGTTCTAAGTACGTCGAATAGAGGATATACTCTTATATACAATGAGTGGAAGAAAAGAGTGAAGATGAGGATGTGAGTGTGAGTGCTGATAGAAGAAGAATACAACATCGACACCTGCACCCTCACCCTTATCCGAGGGCGTGGCAAATCTCAAAATGAAACCGATTTTGAATAAACTTCTACTTCTGATTTCTGATTTTTACCAGAAATTTATGACACTACCTCATTACAAGTCACTCAGAAATCAGAAGTTTACTTCTTAAACTTCAAAATTTTAAAATTTTAAAACTCTTCTATAATACTGAGATATTTATATCCTCTATATAGGGACCCCAATGGTTAGAAGCAAAGTAGAAATCAGAAGTTTACTTTTTGAATTTTAAAATTTTAAAGTTCTTCTGTAATATTCAGGTATTTCTATCTTGTATATAGGGACCTCATGGTTAGAAGCAAAGTAGAAATCAGAAGTTTACCTTTTGAATTTTAAAATTTTAAAATACAAAAAGTAAACTTCTGATTTCTGCTTCTTTCCTAACTAATAAGGTCACTACGTTGAGGTTAGAAATATCTCCCTATATTATGGAAAAAATTTAAAATTTAAAATTTCAAAAAGTAAACTTCTGATTTCTGCTTCTCTCCTAATCAATGCGATCACCATATAGAAGAATTTTCAAATTTTCAAAATTTTCAGAAACTGAAAATTTCAAAAATTAAAATTTTTAAAATTTTGACTTGTGGAATTCAAAATTTGTATTAGTTTGATATTTGCCACTCCATGCCTTATCCTCATCCACACTCGCACCCACGCCCCCACCCGCACCCACACCCTAATTGATTGATAACCAAATGTTTGTTCATTATTAAGAATATATTTATAAAATTTATCTTGGGTGTAGATGTCTATTATCTGATAATCCACTCACACTCGCACCCATACACACCTTTTGTTTTTATTTGAGGTCTTTCCCTTTATACACTAAGATATATTTTCTTTTCTTTCTAATTCTATTTAAATTATGCAATAATTTTATCTTAGTGTTTCGTATAGTTAATTGAATGCTGTATTCTATTATTTTATTATTTAGATTTGATCAGCAGTCAACATCCAGGCTTACATGTATTTCATCATACTCTGTAATATTTTTACACTTAATTAAAAAAAATCAAAAACAAGACTTGACAATGACATATTGTATTTTCATCAAGTGATTTAATTAAATAATTGTTCATTTGACAGTTGCATTGTATCAAACATCTGTCAACGAGTTTCTTTTTATCTTTTTTATTACAAATATAATATGATCGATCATACTGTTTTTCTAAAAATCAACTAATGCTGTCAAACGTTTTACTTTTCCAGCAATGATTGTTTTTATCGGATTTACCATATTAATTACTAGTTCGATCAGTTGTGGTCTCTCATGTATTACTAATAAAGAACCATACAAAATATCAGGATCTCAATTTGATCATCTTCAAGTGATTAACATATTGAAAAACCTCGAATCTGTCGAACTTGCTGATGGTGCCTTGTGCCGCATTCAGTTTTACATATCTGACGAACCTCAAGGTTTATACTTTATTTTCAATAATTTACTGACACAAAGCGATTTGTCTGACAATGAAGCTCGGTTGGAATTTATTGTAACGATGCCAGATATGCTAAAATCATCGCTCATAGTCAAGGTTGAATATGCCTGTTCTGAAAGAGGTGGTTGTGAGAAACAATTTGTTTTTCGATATATACAATGGTTTTTAGAAATGCCTCTTGAATATCTTCGTGAAAATATCAAACCATTGCTTGCAAATCCAAATGAACTGTTAAGTAAGTTTTTATGTATATCAACATATATAATAGATTTTCTTTAAATTTTAATATAAAAGTAGTTAATAATAAATCCATGTTGTGTTTTTTGCATACATGAAACTACAAGATCAAAGAACATTTATAAAATGAACACATTCATAATTCATTGTCTCATTTATATTATCGCCTAGTTTTTGTTGAAAATGAAACAAATATTTTATCGTAATAGACTGCGTCTGAAGAGCTTCAGAATGTACCTGTCGATGAAAGATAAAGATAATATACATAGTTACACGCACTCCTTTCCCTTTCCTTCCCAGTGAAATAAATGAGATTCAAGCAATTAAACACGTTCATCTACAAAAAGAATAAATCTACTACTGATTTTTTTCATTTTTATTTGAAACAATGGAAAAGATCTCACATGAAACTTAAACTAGAGAATTTTTTATAACAAATAAGTGTTATCAGCAATGTTAGTTTTAGTTGTTTTTCTTTCATAAAATATTCATTGTTTGTTACAGAATCGTGCTTTGATACGACAAATACTACTAAAAAATGCAATCGCAATAGCCGATGTATGACGGTTCGTTCAAGCCAAGACCATGACTTTCAACACATAATTAGTTCAAATACGAGCTTATCGCAGCGCTATCTACACCTGATTACTACAACTGATACTATTACCCATCAAGAAAATCAATCAGTTGTGCTTATATGTGACTATAACAAATGTAATAGTGCCAGCAATCTCTTGAAATTGAATAATATTCTTTCCTTGTATGAAATGTACGCTATACGAACTGCTTTACCCCCTAAAAAAACAACAGTACAAAAAACGACGACAACGACAACGAAATCTGTAATCATATCAACAATGACAGCAAATGACGGAATTTTTAACATGCAGTCTTCGATGAAGCCTACAAATATTTTAGAGAATGGTGTCTTCTCCACATTGTCAACTACGATTCAATCGACAACTTCGACGGAATATTTATCTGATGGTCTCTTTATAACAGAATCTAGGCCAAATGATAGGGATGCAAGATCAACTGAATCTATCATTTTTACTTCAACAGTACCTCTATCAATTAATAATGATTCAATATTATTTCAATCTACTATTTCCAATACGACAAGTGGTGGTACTAGTGTCCAAACAAGTACTGGAATGATGACATATAATTCGATTATATTTCTATTTCTATTTATCTACAATCGATTTCTCTAATGATCTTTTAAAACAATATGAAAAATAAAATTTCCATTGCCTTAAGAGCGTGGCTGTGAGTGTCTCTTCTTCTCTATCATCCTCACCCACACTCACCCACATTTACTACGTCATCATTCGTACACTTTCATCGATATCAACATCAACTTTCTAAACTATTCGGATTATACATGCCGGCAAAAGCAAGGGTGTCGGAAGCAACATTCATGCTATTGTTTTTCTAGATAAATAGAATCAAAATGATAACAAAAATTTCACTATCCAATAGAGAATATAGTGTAATGAATGAATAAATTCTATAAACAGAAATAGACCCACTTCGTAAAAAGCCTATTACATCAATACCATTCTAATAAATAAAACTACTTTTGAGTAAAATTTTGTGATAATTGAAAAGGCTTTGCACCGCATTTTTGCATACAAATTCGACTCGTGTACCATCTACTTTCTCTTACTTACTCAAAATGAGCATGAAAAATTGAAATGTTTGCGAGATATACTACATACTATCATAGTAAGACAAGTGAGCAATTAATCTATTGTGTATCTAATATCATCAAACAACATATAGATACTCGCAATTTTAGATCTTTGCTGTATCCAAATTGGCACGAAAAACGATCTAGATTTTTTAATAGTAGTACAGACTATATATCTAATATAGAACTACTTTGATCATTGAACACATATAGTTTATTAAATCGCTTATTCAAAACAAATAGATTAGGCGCTTAAATTTTGATAAATGCTTCTGAAATATTAAATAAATTTCAAGAAGATCAAAGTAATTATATTTTTCAAGTAAAATATTGTTCAAAGTTGTATTTTTTTTAGAATTCAACAAAGGGATGCAAGATAAAACATTTGATGATTATGATAAAAAAGCTCGATTTTTATTGCCTGAAATCGATAGTTCCAATCAACAGAAAAAGAAATATCAAATAAAAAAAAGTATAATAATTCTTATAAATAACGTTTCTATTTTAAAAATTTTAGTCAATAATTCATCACAGCCAACTCCTAAAAAACAGGTACAAGAATTTGTATTATTATACAAATCAATTTATTCTATCAATTTATAGTTTATATTTAATCATACGATAAACATTACTGAAGATGGAGAAAAAGAACAAAAATCTTCATCTTCAATCTTAAATAAATCGACTCTTGACATTCCAAAATATTGTCGTCCTAATGTGAATAATACTTTACAAGAACAAGCTGAAAGTTTATTGCCTTTTTATACATTCAATGAATTAACTCGACATAATGATTCAAATGATGCATGGATTTGCATATTTGGTCATATATATGATATTACATCACTTATAAGAAAAGCTCAAGGCACTAAGTTATATCAACAATTGATTAGTTATGGTGGCCAAGATATAAGTTTCTTATTTGATGAAATAACACATGAACCACGTAGACGAATACATCCGCAAACATTTGAATCTGTTTCTGTGATTGAAAATCTATCAATACTTGAATCATTCGGTATACCTTTTTGGCAAACAAAAGATTTATTTATTGGTCGACTTACGGAATATCCTCGATATATTCGTCTTATACATAATTTTTCTCCTGATCATCCATTTATATTAGAAATAGCTGAAGAAGAAACAATCGGACAAATTGCAATAAAGTTTTTAAAATATAATTCACATATATTTTCTTATATATGGCGATATAATCAACAAATACTTGATTTCAATAAAACTTTAACTGAAAATGGTATACCAAATGAAGAATTATTTCATGATAAACATGGATGGCGATCAGATAATGAAAATTGTCTAACAATTATACTTTGTTACTCTGATGATTTAACGATTGCTTAAATATCAATCTATTTCTATGAAGAATATTGATAGATTTGTAATAGAATGTTATCAGTATTTATTTTTTGATAAGAAAAAGAGGAATAAGACATGTCTGATATCCTCATAAAAATTGTCGACATATTTATTATATTTTACTAGAATTATTGATTTGATTTTGATATGAAAAGAGACAAAAAGTAAATTTTATTTCAAAAGTTTTATTATGAATAGATTAAATCGTCATGCCATTTTCTATCTTCACTATTTGTATCTGCCCATAGTTGTTGATCATTGACATTTATTGAATTATTTTGATTAAAAATATCATCGTATTGAATTAGATTTGAATTTTGATATATTTCATTATCAATAACTGATTGTTTGTAACTATTTAATGAAGTTTGAAGAACATTTGTCTTACGAATACAGACACTACCCATTTATAACTAGCGCCAATTCTCTTTTCATCTTTATTTCTTCAATAAATAGACAATATGTGAATGATTTGTATCATTTTATAAACGTAACTGATCTAAACGCAAGGAAAAAATTGTATATTGGTTATTTATCAAAACAAAATAGTAAAAATATTTAATGAATATATTATAATGATGAAATCGTTTGGATAATTCGTACCAGACCAATGCATTTACAGTTTTTTATTAGTCACGTGCAAAAACACTGCCTGGCACGAGCAATCGAACGTTAAGATTTGTTTTTATCTTTTATTTTATCATATTTTAACTTACAATTTTTAGATTATGTTAGTATGGAATTAATTGCTGTTTAGTCGATAGATTGATATGAACAAAATATCTTTACATAGTATTGAATAAAATTTGTCACTTATACTATAACAAAAAAATGCAATTAAATTCAGACTTCTATTCGCGTTCGTCTTCTTCATCAAACTGTAGAACGAAAATTATAGAGGTACGAAAAAGAGAGAAATAGAAAGAGAGCAAGAGAAGGAGACTATGCAAACTAAAGCAGTCTTTCAATTCTTTTTTATGGCAATTCGCGTAATATCTCTTTCTCTCTGTCTCTCTCTCTCTCCGCCCTATACTTCTCATAACAAAGAGGGTTATATCGCTAACATTACATCGCCCCATTTTTATTATCATTGTGAGAGAGCTTAGTGTATGTATATATATATGCAATTTTATTATCATCACCATAGGGTGATTTTGATTGACTCAGTCGAAATTAAGTCAGCTGTGTGTACACGATAAATTTCTATTTGCATGGTTTATTAAAGTTGATTTTTTTTGTTGACATCTGTGTCTTCTTCCTATGATGCAGAGAAATGCCATATAATATATTTTTACCTGAGTCTATAATATTATTTAACTACACAACTTGAACACCATTCACTTATGCTGCCTATTAACTTAGGTTTTTTTTTGTTATATATACTAGTTAAATGTTTTATTTCTTCCTTTTTACCAGTCACATTGCTTTGATGTACACACTTGCCTACGTGCTTAAATTGTGCAAGTAGTAATAGCAGAAAAAGTAATCCGACCGAGAGATGATCAACGACAGAGGGAGAGAGAGAGTAATTTGAAAAAGACGAACAGCTGCAATCAACAATTTTTTTTTCTCTCTTTTCTACCTATTGAATTTCCTCTTTTTCTATCCGCCACTTTACTTTATACGAATCTCGAGACCTCCTCTTACCTACCACTTATGTTCTTATCAGATTATATAAATATGCAAGAGAAAGAGAGAAATTGGCATTATTTATGTGCATTACAATCTCTCTATCGACTTTTTTTTCTTTCGTTTCTTCCAATTTTGTCGGTTTTTATTTGATATTGATATCCTTTTTCATTATATGTGTGCAAATGAAAGAGACAGAACAGAAGAAGAAAAATAAAATTCATGACAGATTACTCTATTCTCTCTTTCTCACTATTTCTTTCAAACTTTATTAGTATGAGATTGCAAAACAAAATTACTTCTAATAAAATTGAGCACGTAGATCTTTTCTTTCTTCTCTATTTTTATACGATTAACCTTTATCGATAAATCTTATAAATAAGTTTAATTCTATTAAATATATTCATATAACTTTTGATTTCAATGTACGTAATTATTTATTTTATTCAATAAAAAACAAACAAACAATTATATGGACGGAGTAATGAATACGCATATATATATATATATATATCATAAAGATTAATAATAAAAAATTCCAAATGCAGCTACAGCACAAAATATAGTTTCATTTAAATAGACACATTCAGCCATTCCATCTGTATCTGAATCCCATAAACATCGACAACCATATCTAACACCTTGACCTTTATTTTCTCCAATAATACATTGAACAATAAATTTGTATCGATCAAGTTTCATATTTGCTGCTTTAAGACGATCACGAATATCGATTGTAACTATTGTAAATAAAGAATAATTGTTGAATGAATACAAACATTATTATTATTCTCAAAAGTTCATATTAAAAATGAACAATAACTCAAGTATTGATCAATTTCTCATATAAAGTTACTAGTTCATTGTATATGCTATGAATTAGAATGTATTTCAGTCTCAAGTCTAGAAAATGAGAATAACAAATATGCTTTTGTGTGTATTCAATTTAAGATTATATTTATAAAATCATATTTGTTGGAAATGTGAAAATTTATTTAATCATGTTGATCGATTTTATTTGAAAGGAACACCTTGATAAGCTAATTCTCATTTTTCATTTTTTTTTCCTATGAGTATTTTCGTATGATGAATGGCTTCGTTATAATAGGCCTATTTTTATCGTTTGTATATTTTTACTTAGCCTATAAAGTAGACACTACGAAAGTGTCAATTAAAATTACCTTTTTTTTCATATCAAGATTCTAAAGAATACAATATAATCCTCTCGAGAGAATTTTATTCGAACAAATAATATTGAACTATGAAAGCATGTACAACTTCTTGTGATTTATTAGATGATGTAATGATTTGATCTTAATGGCTTAAAATATATTTTGATTGACTATAAAAATCCTTGTAATTAATCTGAATAGTACCGTTAATTATCCTAACAAAATAATGACTTTCTGTGAAGAAGAATACTTATGTCACTGCTTGAACTTCATTTAAAAATGACAATGAATAGTAAAGAACGTTTCTTTCGAAGTATATACTTCAATTGATATTTAAATCTCATTATTTATGCAGACATTTTTGCATAAGTAAAACTTACTAGTTTTTGTCCATTCCGGACATGATTCTTGTTCAAATTTTTTATCACCAAGAATATCACTAATACACGAATAAATAATTTCTTGTACTTTTGTTGAACGAAATTTTTCTTCAAAATTTGGTCGAACTATATAACCTGTTGTTTCATTTAATTTATTTGAAAGTGTTGCAGTAGTCATGAGATTTGTTTCGATATATTATTTTTTTAGATAATCTGAAAAAATAAAGATTCATTGTCTTTGTAATATATAAATATAAAAAATATCAAACAATCATGATAACTACAAATGCAAAAATAAATTAAAACCATTGTTTATCATTTTTATCGTTTATATTAAACCGGTCGATGATCAGCATATAAACTTTTTTCACTGCCTTCTTTTGTACGTTTAAGTTCTCGATGAAAATTAATCGCTGTTTTAAGTTCTTGTTCAAATTTTACTTTTTCCATTAATGGATGATTTTCTGCTAGAACCAATTTTTTTCGACTATCATATTGATATCGTGGTACTGGTTGTGGAGAAATTTGTATTGAAGATTGTCGATTACGAGAAATTGAGACTGCTGTTGATTTACGAACAGGTGAGATATCCGAAGATTGAGAAGGTTCATCAATATCTATGAAGATAAATTCAATATATAGATTTTATTCAGATAAAAAAATACAATATTTACCTGACGGCATAGGTGGATTTCGTTGCTGACTTTTAAGACTTAACAATCGTAATAATCTTTCATCATTATCTGCTTTAATAAGTGCCATACGAAAATGAGATTGATTTTGAAAAAGTTCTCTTTTATTTGCTTCAAAATATTTTCTTAAATGATTTTCACCAAGTTGTGATGGTGCTGGAATTAAAATTGGATATTTATATGCTGCATGATCATTATATTTTGTTTGAGCACTTGAACGACGTGAAACTTTATTTTTAACATTTGAATAATAATGATGATAATTTCTCCATATATTATAATTAATTGGTGGTTTACCATCAAGACTTTTAGCATATGTTGATTTATGTGAATGTTTACCAGCTTCTAACCATAGTGCATAATCAAGACTAGAAGAACTTACTGGTCCACTTATTGGTGTTGAACGATCATCAAATGATTCTCTGAGTGTATGTAATATTTCATGATCGAGTGAAGTTTTCGGATGATCAAGTCCAGTTAAACGTTCAGTTATATGTGGTCGAAATGATACGGGACATATTGGTTCATCAATACTGATATTAAGAGATGTAGAATCACGACTTCGTGCTGTTTTCATCTACAAGAAAAATAATCAAAAATCATATTTTATTTCTTTTTAAAAAAGAAGGGTAAACTAAAATAGATCTGGGTAATTATGTTTTATTGCTTTTAATAAAATAGTGTAAATTCAAATTGATCAATATGAAAGCCTTGACGATGATAAAATTTATGTGCTCGTCCACGTTGACAACCACTATCCAATGCTATAAGACTTAATCCTAATTTTGTTGCTTCATTTTTCATAAAATTAATAAGAGATTGGCCAACACCTAAACTTCGTTTATTTTCATCCGTTATTAAATCATCACAATAGATATGTTTAGAATATTTGATATTATTTGATATACGATAAACAGCTAAACCTAATATATCTTTTTTTTCATCATTACTTATTGCAACTATTATACGAGCTGGACCAGTTTGACAAATATGATGAATTTGACCAATATATGTATTTTGATCACTAGATAAATTTGGTCGAAGTTGTAGAAAAACATCTTGAGCTTGAATTAATAATTGTTTATTATCGGATGAATCTGTTATATCCATAACTTTTATATGACTAGGATTTTCTAATAAATTCATCGTTTTTACAGCAAATCCAAATGAACTTATTGCTAAATTATGTCGAAAAAAGAACCCATGTGCTTTTGTATTTGTTAAATCACATTGTAAAACTAATGACGGTGCTCCACATTCTTTCGATTGTTTAATTAAATATTGAAAAAGTTGTGTACCTAAACCATGATTTCGTTCTTTTTCATCAACAACTAAATCATGAACTTCAAAACGTATTGTATCATATGTTGTTGGATGTATTCGATAAAATGCTAATGCTAAAACAATTGTTTCTGATTGAGTTTTTCTTATAATTCCACATATATGCGATTGATTTGTTTGACATAATTTTTGCATGTGATCGACATAATCTTTTAATTCGAAACGATTTAAACTGGGACGAAGTTGAGTATGAATTGCTAAACATGAAGGTAATTGAAGTATGTTTTCATCAAATGAAACAATTGTATCCTGCGACATTTTTCAATGTAAAAATTATGATTGAAACCTAGCAACTGAAAATGAAAAGAGTTTTTTTATTACTACGTTTGCTATATCTTTATCTTTATCGAATGAAATTTTGCGTATTCTTTTCTTTTACGACATCTATAAAAGAAAACATTTGAAGTTCTACAAGCCAATTATATATTTATATATAAAATCAATTTAATTTAATTGTGCTTTTTACAGAAAGATATTTATGAAAAATTATTCTAATGAATAATAGTTTTATATTAAATATAATATAACCATAAAAATGTATGGAATAATAGGATTATTATTAAAAAAGATTAAAACTTTAAATATCTATTGATCAGAATGTAGACTATGGTTTATTAATAGTTACGTTGATAAAAATTGTTTTTTAAAAGAAAATGAATTTTATGATGATTGTTTTTATGAATAAATCGTTGTGAAATAACGAAAATTTTGAAATAGTCTGAGTCATTTGATGTCGGAAATATGACACGTCGTCAAGTGGTCGAAGTTCACGTTTATAAATCATGAGTTCTCGTATTTTTCTTATATCGATTAGTAACATTTATTGGATTGTATGCAATAAGAAATATATCATCATAACTCGTAATCCACTTCCTGAATAAATTCTAAATAATAATATTCATTACCAGTATCGTCGTGATCGTTTTTCCTATTGAACATTATGTTAAACACGCGTGATCGTACGGATGAATTTGAAAAAACTGTGATACAAATTATTAGTAGAAGAGTAAGTAAATATCATTGAAATCTCTATCCTTTCATTGTTGAATAGACGAAATAGTCAAACAATGAATATAAGTTTTGTGCAGAGTTTGACATCAAATTGCAACTCTATCCGTAGTATAATAAAAATGAGAATTGTAACGATAAAACAATCGAGTATTTTTACTGATGTATTAGACAAATACGTATGTGAATCAATGGCAGAAAACAAGCCAACAGTCTGGCCTAAAAGAAAATCTCAATTTTATTGAATTGATGCAAAATAGAATTCTTCATATCAAACGATTGATTCATTTCGAATTTTAGGATGCTTTTTATTGTTCTCCTAATACTTCGATCAATTGCCGTCAACAGCCTCAATCAGTTATAAAGCAACATGTTGTTTTCATGCAAAGTGTAAAGAAAGTCGGTGAAGATCTCTCACAAATACTTTTAAAATTAGAACAATTAGCAATAAGTTCGTTTACTATTTTCTAAAAGATCAATTGTTTTCATATCATTTTATCTCTAGTCACAAAGCAATCGTCATTATTCAATGATAAAACAATGGAAATTGATGACTTGACACAGTCAATAAACCAGGATATTACTAATTCAAATCTACATATTGGACTGCTTCAACAAGTATTTATTTTTAATTCCTAATAATTTATGTGTTTTTTGTATAATTATCTATTTAAAGTACATTGAAAATACTGCTCAGTTCAAATCAGAAGATTCAAAGACACATAACACTTTAGTTGTTTCTACTTTACGAGTATATAAATATCTATTTTGTTCTTGAACGTAGAGAATATCTCGATTTTTCTAGTCGAAAATAACGACAATGTCGAATGGTTTTAAAGCAATTCGTGATGCTCAAATTCAAGTAATTTTCAAGTCATATTAAAGAAATAATATTTTGATTGATTTAGAATATGAAAAAACAAAAAACACGTCGAGATAATTTTTCACGAAGTACAGTTGCATTATCATTGACTGCCCCTTCATCAGTTACCAATAATAAAACAAGTAAAATCCTAAAAAATAAAAATAATTCTTTCTATAATTATAATTTCTTAGATCAATCCTCGATACTTTTTCGTGATGATAATCATGCTACACATGAAGATGCTACTATTATTAGTATGGGTTCTGAACAAAGGTTTCATTCGCCATTGAAACAACAATTCCAAAAAATAGATGAAACGGTATGATTGTTTAAAATGTTTATAAAATCATCTTTTAAATAATATAGGATATGGAATATCGTTTGCAAACAATGCAACGCATCGAGCAAACAATCGTTGAAGTTGGCGATAGTCTTACTCAATTAGCTACTATAATACAAGAACAGAAAGAGTCGATTGAGAAGTAAAATATACTAAAGTTTTTGATTTCTAACATAATATTCACTTTTTTCAAATTTTTGCATATATTTAGAATTGATATAAATGTTAACCAAGCTACGAACCGTGTGGAAGATGCACATAGAGAATTAAGTGGATATTATGATTCGATGAAATCTAGTCGATGGCTTATTATTAAAGTATTTGCAGTATTAATTATATTTTTTCTTATCTTTCTTATTTTTTTTGCTTAAAAATAATCCGATCGCAAAACAATTGCTCATATATATTTACCCGCTCTGAATTCACTTTGCTTTTGTACAAAATAAATTAGTAGCGTTTGAATTGTATTTTTGCTCTTTTATATATTAATGATAAAAATCATAAAAATAAAGGTCCTGATCTTTGAAAATAAATTAAAATAATATCACAAATTATAATTTGTATTGCATGACAATTATTATATGCCTTATCGTAATACCTTACGAGTGATTAGAGTAGTGAAAATCTATCAAATTGATAGGTAGTGTTTCAAGCATGTGATGTTCTTAGAAAATGAAGCTTTTGCTAAACTTACGAAGTTTAATTCCAACTTTGAGTTTAGTTCTTTTTAGAGATAAGTATATTTTTAATGATTATTTATAATACAAATTCGTTTAAATCTGACTCGAAGTAAAATTAAAAGAAAAGAAAAAAATTATTTTAATAACTATTTTCAAATCGAATGCTTATATATATGTAATTTTTCTATTAAAATACAAGTATTTTATGGTTACTTATATATATTTGATCGTATATCTTCTACGTATCAGATCCAGATCAAGTAAGAAACATGAGTATAATTGAGCAATACATCTTAAGAGTGTGAATATCATCTAAAGTTTACACTCACACTCTAAGCAACCCTCACTCTGTAAATGTGTTTTTTTGGATTCATTTTACGGCGTAAGCAAACAAGTCTTTACTATTGCACGATCTTTTCTTATCGTAACAACGTTAATAGAAGCCACGCAAAACCTACTCCCACAATGATATCAACAAACGATGACACTTCTTCGCTGGGAAAAATGACAGAACAAAACTCACCTATAAATAAAAACAACTAATATTATCGACGTATAACTTCAACAAACTCGACTTTACATCAACAGCGTATATCAGGTAGAGTACTCTTTAAGACGTACAAAAAGAGTTCTGCTTAAAAATATTCTTTTTTTACTGAAGGTAAAGAGTAAAAATTCAATTAGTCATTCTATATAAAGTAAAAGCACGCAGATTTGGTTGAAAATAGTGGAGAATTAGAGATGTAATGACAAAAAAATTGATTCGTTGAAATCCTTTGATCACTGTGTTTCACAGATTTTAGTGATACGGTCACTGCTTCCATAAAGTAATAAAAAAGAATTCATAGATTTTGAAAGAAAGCGTATCATCACAAATTCTCTTAACCTTTTTCGTACAATAATATTCCTACAAGCGGACAAATTCTCAATGAAAAATATGTAGATCAGTTAGGGACCTTCTCTCTTAGGCGTCGAGCCTATAGACATAAGTATTATTTTATGAAGCGGAAGCCTCGCTAAGGGAAAGTACAAAATACTTTTTAATGAACTGCACATGCGTTACATTTTCTATCAATCGAAGAGCAAACACTTTTTTAATGTTTGAAAAAGTATAGAAATTTTTTATAGAATCAAATCATATATTATAAAAAAGAAATCCTTGTTAACCAGATAATAAACAAGTGATGTATTTTGATTATCTTAGTGATGCTTTTACCTATGTAGTTATACATTTGAAATATCATTTCTACGTAATGGTTGATACTATATTTTTCGGAAAAAATCATCAATTCATTATTTTTTTCTTGTAGAATTCATATTAGCTTCGATTTGGAAAATGGCTAAAAAATTCTCCAATGCTGATTTACAGCATAACCAACGTTTTTCTGACATTGCTGGAGAACCTTGTCAAATGTTATTACCCATTCAAGGTTATGAAAAAAAACCTCTTGTGTCACTCGAAGATGCAGTCGAACCATTAGTTCAGTTTGTGCCCGATGTGAAGCGAATGGCATACGTGGCTAAAATGAAATGTGGCAATCCACCTGCTGATTATCTTTCAAAAGACGAATCAGCTTCAATCATACTCTATTCAATGGAATGGGAGCCACAGGAAGAGTGCCTCTACTATGTCTTAAACGCAACTCTTCGTAGTGAAAATCGAAAAAAATTAGCTCCATGGTTTCTTTACTTGAAACTGGTTCTCACGGCTTTATCACATCTTCCATCATTACAACGTACTGTTTTTCGTGGTATTAAATCTGATATGCGCAAATATTATACAAAAGGAGAAACAGTTATTTGGTGGGGATTCAGTTCCTGTACAGCAACTATGGATGTTTTGGAAAATGATCTATTCTTGGGTTCAAGAGGCACAAGAACTTTTTTTACTATTGAATGCATTAATGGTAAAGATATTCAACAACATTCACAATATAAAAGTGAAGATGAAATTCTTCTTCCACCTGGTCGGCAATTTAAAGTAGTTGCATGTCTTAATCAATCAGGTGGTCTTTACATGATACATCTTAAAGAAATTGAACCACTATATCCTCTTCTTGAATCTGTATCAAAAGTGAGTATATTCTTCTTATTTCACTGTGAAATTAAATCACTAATTCTAGTCTATTAAGGATACCCAAAAAATATCGACAACTACTACAGCCAATTCCACATCAATTATCGCACCGATGGGCAGGTAGAGTAGTTGCTTTTGATTCCATCACAGAAATATACTTTGCGAGTAGCTTTAGTCTAGAGTTTCATTTTGTAATCATATTAAAACATCTATAATTTCATATAGATTCAATTGTAC
Organism: Adineta steineri; assembly: GCA_905250115.1. Classification (NCBI taxonomy): domain Eukaryota; kingdom Metazoa; phylum Rotifera; class Eurotatoria; order Adinetida; family Adinetidae; genus Adineta; species Adineta steineri. The sequence goes on along the minus strand of CAJNOI010000008.1, from coordinate 865,340 downwards.
TTAAAACTACTGCGTTTCTAATATCGTTTCAAGAATCATATACTGCGAGTTTTTCGTTCAAACCTCAACATTTACGAGGGCAATAATATTTTTATCGAATAAAACCGATGAATTTTGCTATTTTTCTTTAGATAAAATAAGAACAAATAATGCTGAAAATGTCTACCTAAATGCTACGACCACGTTGAAATATAAAAATCATTGAAAACGAAAGAACTATTATAGAAAATCAACATTTTTTTACTTCAAAAATGATATTTAAAATTTAATATTAATAGAAGTATAAATAGGTGGAGAAGATTCATGAGTTTTTCTTTTTACGTAAATTCCTATATAATATATATATAGGAAATGTATTTCACTATATTCTCTCTTTTTATATAGTAAGCTAAAGTTTAGACATGCAACGGAATATATATGAATTTGAAAAAAATATGAAGTAATTAATATGATAATATCGATATCGATTGTTATAATGCTTATGAAAGTTAGAATCATCCATCGTATAAAGATGCAAAACATGATATTCCGTTGTCAAAGGAATATTATATACTTAGTACGTACTAAAAGTAGCGGTGAAGGTGTTCTACTTTCTTATAAGAACCTTAAAGAACTTTTCTTTTTTCTCATGTAGTAATAGAGCAAATAAAACTGAATTTTTAGTGCTACTTAGTCACTCTTTAACTGACATTGTAAAAATAAAATTTTCGTAAAGACCTATTTATTATGAAATGTATCAAATGCATGTATATTTATTTCAGCTAAAAGAAACGTAGGAGAATACTTGTTTTTAGAAAACTTATGATAGGAACAAGATAAATAACTGCGATCTTTTCTGCTGAAATGAGAAGGGTGAAAATACATTAAGTTCTGCATTACAGAGCTCCTAAAACAGATTTTTAGCCGATCTTTCTGGAAGCAATCTACTATTAAACATACTGTAGAAGTTTAAATGTAATCATTTAGCAGTTATTTGTGTTCTAATTGACACTAAGTAAATTGTATGTGAATTTCCGTGGAAACAATTTTTTCTTATGTAAAAATGGATGTTTTTGTAGTTACAAAATCGATTAGCAGACTAGAGAATTCTCGCTTTAGAAAGTTGTAATATATGGTTTGATGTGCCTTCATCTTCTATTATAATTGTGACAACCGTAGTTCTCTTTCATTATTATCGATTTTTATTACTATGATGCTAGTTGAAGATTGATTAGATGCCACTGGTAGATATAACATTGCGCACTCTATTATCACATTGGGGAAATAAAAGTTCTTCAAGCTTTCTATCAAAAAATGAGAGACTTTCACTACTATTTTTACTATGTCCTAAGTGGATAGGTTTTAATAAAACGATTTTACTGAATTTATTGATAAGATAACTAATTTTTTTCTTTTGCTTTTAGTCTGTCACTATCGAGCAACAAACCAAAGAAAAAAAGTATGTATGAAAAACTTCTTCGAATTATTATGTCGTATCAAGAACTCAATCTAACAAAAATATATCAGTTATAAAATTATATAACAGCAAAAAAATGTTAATTACTTCTTTAAGAAATTTTTTGTATGATAAGAAAGAAGTGGATCTTGATATTTTATATGTATCTTCATTATATTCGAGATGAATGAGTGCCTATAGATTAGTACGGCTTAAAAGAAGTTTGATCTTCACTATTATTCTACTCATACTTTAAAATTATTTTGAATATTATAATCATTTTCACTTAGAACAACAAGAATTTGCTACGACTGACACTAATAAGCAACTTCGTTGTGAAGGTCGTCCTTGCGCCCGATGTGGGGAATGCCGTGACTGGTACTATACTGATCCGGACAGCTGGAAGTGGGTCCAGGATTCCGAGAATTGGAATGAAGATCAGAGACAGCATTATCGCCATAATAAATTTTACGAACATTTCAAGAGCCGTAGTGGTAAAACATGTTATCATTCTGTTGCTCATGGTGTTGGCTATCGTGGTGGTGTTACCTGCTTATGTGATGATAACATTCAGATTGATTTTTTGTTTTAGCGTTTATTATGTTACACTCTGGAGTGCTTACATTAAGAGGACGGATAAATGGGACAAAATATGACGAATACAGGAAAAAAAGGGGAGAATAATAGAAAAAAGAGTAGAAGAAAAAGGAGATGAAAAGTGGAGAGGTATCCGTGTGCCAACAGCCATTTCGTGGGGTGTCTGTCTTACTCACGTTCCATATGATTGCTCCCCGATATTAGAGGAGATGGTTTAAGTTTGAGTAGTGTTTTTATGGGGTCGCAAAGGAAATCCACCTAATCAGCAAGGACTCGTGTCTTTGCATCATTTTCGTAACTCTTTTCAACCTGAAGAAATGTCCAACCCCATCGTTCTTCCTTTTCTTCCAAGCTTCCCATTGGAAGATATCCTCTAGAAGGGGGATTGACCAAGGTCTGATTTATTTACCTTCAATAGTTGCTTCTTAATATATTTTTTTGCATAGAACTCCAAGGAAGCCTCCTTGGTGAACGTATGCAGGTCTGTAGCGGCCACGTAGGGACATCGATGGACTATTCTGATTCCGACTCTTAACTTTCTATCTAGCGCTTCCTTCTGACCTTTGGGAAGAAAGGGGTACATCGGGAAGATCCAGGCCAAATGGGGGAAGACGTAAGTCCCACACATTAAGACTGATTTCTAGCTTTATTGCATTGAATTGTGTGTAGACTTTAATAGATTATATTCATTAGAAATTATGTAAGTATTTAAGAGGGAGCACCGTTGAAGTTAGTTGCTGAACTAATAGCCGACTTACTGTATGAACTAATAAAATACTGGGTGGTCATACAACATAGTGACATGTGCTATTGTTGATGAGGGTTATTTGGTCACAGACCCGTAAGGGACATATATAGTTAATACGCGTGTCTTACTATCGATGTGTACTCTTTTAAGTGTCAGAGTGGAAGATATTTAGGTGTGGATGAGAGTGACAGTGAGACTATAGATGATGGTGGAATGATGTTAATCATTCATCAACACTCACACCCAACCACTCTTAATTCATTTTGTTGACTAAAAAATCGAATGTTACGAGGGTTTTATGCTACGGATTTTGCACTATGTGGTGAAATAGATCTTGTAGTTAAAATGGTCTTTGCAATAAGCAGATCTTCTATTGCGTTCAGCTCTGTAATCGTACTTGTGAACTGATTATTCGCTCTGAATTAAAAATAGAAATTCTTTCTATTGATAGTCATGCGGTACAGTTTTGTTTTGTTTTTTGTAAGTCAAATTGGTGCTATGTTGTAATTTATGATTAGTACTGCAGCCAAATGATACGAACAGTGAATAAGTAGAAGCTTAGTTTAAAATGAAAGAAATCGTATAAGCTAAAATGTGTTCGACTTATAATTTTGTTACTTCCTCTGAAAAAACTGTATAATAATAAACATCGGTGTGATTGTTTCCGAACCTTTTTATTTCATCGTACATAAGGAAAGAATTAGAAAGAAACAATTAGATTAAATTGATTGTCAAATATTACTCAGTGTAGATTCTATAGTAAGCCAGAATTTGCACCAAATACTCCAAAAATGTTAACAATTGTTATTTCTACTGAATGATCAGCCGACGAAAGTTGTATACGATGATTATGTGCATCGATAACATATATATTACCCATAGAATCTATTAGGTTGTCAACAAAGTTTTTGAGTTTTTTTTCAAAATTTTTATTTTTATCATTCAACTTCAAAAGTACAACTAGCTTTCAGTTATATATGCATCACTACTATATATAGCTTGTCGCCGACGCTCTATCAGAGATCGGATCCCACGTTCGTAGAAGTCCTGAAACTTTTGATCAAAGGAATTGATTAGTTCCATTTTGACGTTGTTCTCATCATCGAACTTGTTCTCACGTAGATATTTAGCAGGAGAACGAAATAAATGGTAGCCTGTTGAAACTAAGTCTAGAGGATAAGGTGGATGAGTAACGATAATCCATCCGAGCTTCAATAATTTTTCACGCGTCGATTTCACAACATGAGATCTCGCGTTATCATGCAAATAGTAAATTCAATTGTGCTTTCCCTTCAGTTTTTCGGCAACCCGATCCAGTTGCTGACAGTAGAGATAGGCGGTGATGGTGATGGTGTAACCATTTGGAAGATTTTCTCAATAAATAATTTCATTGATTCACACCAAACGCTCACTCACTTTCTTGGAATATGGATTAATCTTCGGCATTGCTTCGCCTGTGTGTGTAGTTAGTGTACAACACCTACTTTTCATCGCCAGTAATAAGATTGCGAAGCCATTGGTAGTTGCGGTGAGATATTATTAGATTCATGCAAGCATCAATTATTTACTGAAGCTGATGTGATGATAATTTATGAGGTATCCAAATCCCATATCTCCATGTATTGCCTAATTCGTTCAGATGTTTTTCCACTTCATTATCAGAGCATCCAAATTATTCTGCTAAACATTGTGAAGTTAACCGAGGATCTTCTTCAATAAGCTGCTTTAAAAGATCCTCTTCTAGTGGCCTTTCGGAGCGCTGTAAATCGCCGAGTTCTAAGTTACCCTTCTTAAAGCTATTAAACCAATGTTGTGCCGTACGGATAGAGAGTATATCCCCGCCCATCGTGCTGAATATATGTTTGTCTTCTTCCGTTGCTTTGTAACTCAGACGGAATTTATGAATACATAATCACCGTTCATATTCGATAGCTTTATTATCATTCGAAAGATATTCATATTTCCTTTACATACCATTAATATGGAAACTTCTAGAACTTTCTCGAATGTTTTAGAAAGTTTTCAAAAAATAACACAAGAACTTTGTTGCCAGCCTAATATTATTCTCGCATGTTATGATTTCTTAATACTATGTATAACAAAATATGTGTTGATCAGAATAATATGATGAATGTAACAATGTAGTCGATATATATTTATTCCAGCTGAAACAGTCTTGGTTAGATATATTAAGTGCATTTTAACTAGAATATATACGAAATAGTGATAAAAAGTATAAGTTAACAAACTTTTAATAATAGATAATGATATCTGTTAATCACATATGTATTATGTGCGCGAACATATGATCAATCATCTGTTTGATTTACAACGATACTAGCTTATTAACTATTCATTATGTTTCTCTTCGTATACTGACTATTGTTATAAAAAACTAGCTTAACAATTGAATATATAACATTGTTTTCAATATTAAATCAATAAGTTTATATTTATGTATATAAGAAAATGACGCGCCAAAAATTTGACTAACGAAAAAAAATTCAAGTTTCCAAATCAACAAGATTATTTTATTTATTCATTCATTCGAATTTATATATTTTACCAATCATGTCGTATTTTCGACATTGTCTATGGTAATAGAAAATTCACCATCTGTAATTACTTTAACACCGTGTACAATTATAAAACTTTATCATGAAGATATTTTTGAATACAATCAACTAAATACATCATCATTATCTTCATGTTCACAACAACAACAATTTAGTTTTATCAAGTGGTTTCGTCGTTTTCTATATCTTCCATCAATTAAACAAATCAATTTTAATCCTATGGCACTTGCTACTTCTATGCGATTATCAACTCCATTACCAACAATAAATACTGAAGAAAAATCTTCAACTGTTCTTCCTTCGAATCCAATTTCAACATCATCTATAACAAATAATAATTTAACAAAATTATATAAATATTCTCAAGAAACAGAAATGAAATCATATATTGATCAAAGTGGAATTATTCGTCAATATCGACAATCAACTGAACGTGCATTACTTGCTCAAAGAAAAATTTTTCTTCGAAAAAAATTAGGTGAAGGTTCATTTTCATCTGTACGTGAAGGTTTTGATATATGTCATCAACATCAAGTTGCTATTAAAGTAAATCGAAAAATTATTTTTCTTTTCTTTTCTACAAAACAGGTATTTTCTAGGTAATCGATACACAACGAGCTTCGAAAGATTTTCAAGAAAAATTTTTACCACGTGAATTAGATATTTGGTCACGTGTTAATCATGTAAATATTATTAAAATGTATGATCATTTTATTGAATGTGGAAAAATTTTTATGGTAAATTTATTTCAAAGATATTAGATCATTTCATCTGTTTTTTGTTGTTCATTAGATACTTGAATTTGCTTCACAAGGTGATCTTTTAACGTATGTTCAACGAGTCGGTGCTATACCTGAACAAAAAAGAATATTATGGTCTGCTCAGTTATGTGATGCAGTTAAATATCTTCATGAACTTGAAGTTGTACATCGTGATTTAAAATTAGAAAATCTTTTACTTGATATCAATGGTAGGAAGATTACAAGATGATTCGATAATATATTTTCGATATTTAGATAATATGAAATTATGTGATTTTGGTTTTTCAAAAGATGTACTTAAATGTAAAGAATATCTAAGTAAAACATATTGTGGTTCACGTGCATATGTATCACCAGAGATATTACTTGGACTTCCATATGATGCAAAAAAAGCAGATGTATGGGCTATTGGAGTTATTTTATATATATTTGTAACTGGAGTTGTAAGTCATATTATTTTATAAGATATTTATCTGGGGAAATTTATTTTCAATTAGATGCCATTTAAAGAAGATAAAAATAATCAATTAATTTTAAAACAAGTTTGTTCAAAAGTTTTTCGTATTAAAGTTTTTTCTTTTGTTCTTTTTTATTTAGCATCAAAAACTTCAATTACATTGGCCAAATGAAAATGAACGTGAACAATCTGCACGTAATCTTATTCTTCATATATTTACATATGATTGGCAGAAACGTCCTAATATTCAACAAGTTAGTTCACATGCATGGTTTACAATGTCTCAAACATCAGAAATAATATCAATACCAATAAAAAGATCGAATCGAACAGCTATTAAACGAAAAAGTCGTTCTTCATAAACTGTGTTGTTCATTTGTCAAGTATCACATTGATTGTTTAATTTTATTATTAACAGTGATTTTTTGTTCTTGATTGAGAATTAAATTAGTTGGATAAACCAAGGAGAAATGAAATGTATTGTTTTCTTCGTATAGACAAACTCAAATGATGTAAACAATAAAACCACAGGGTGAGAATAAACATTAAGAGACGGAATACACGACTACAATAAAGAATTCTCTTTCTCGTAGAGAAGATTTCAGTAAACATAAATTGTCTGATTGCTTGCTTGTGTGTCCGCAGGGTCAAAAAAACATTCAAAACCGATTTTTCGAAAAAGACCTTTTCAGTGCGGGGACTTCAACTCTGAGGTCTATTGAATGACCATGATGACGGGAGGAGGGGGCGGAGTGAAGAGGGGCAAAGGTAAAAAAAACATCGAAAACCGATTTTTCACGATTTACTTGTTGTATTCATCTATCTTAAATTATTTAGTTCTCATAAAATAATTATTCACATAATGAGAGCATATTTACATTGAAAGCATTATTCAACTAAAATATTGAACATTGGTAAATAAATCCACAAAGACATACAATTTATTTATTTGAAAAATTGTTATGTATATTGCTTTAAATTTCATTCTCGGAAAAAATCAATACATTTGTTTTTTGTCATGATAACTATTTTTTGTTAAATAAAGAAGGAAAATAAAATATTGCTCTTGATAAATTTATGAAAAAAAAGGAATATTACTTTCGGAATGACAATAAAACTGACGTAAGAAGAAAAAATATATATATTTTATTTCGAGTGTTTCTTTTTTTCTTCATTGAGACAAGCTAATAGAAATGTATGTCGTTGATTTCGATCAGCATGTTCATGTAAAATTGAAAGAGTCAATATATCAATACAAACATTTAAAATATTTTTAGAATTTTCACTTCTTTTTAATTGCTCGGATGTTGGCCAACATTTTTGTAAAAGTAAGAGAAAACGAAAAAATAAATTTCTTTCTTTTGGTTTTAATAATTCAATTGTTGCACCAACAGCTTTTGCCATGTCATGTTGTTGTACAGAATTCGTTTCATTCGGTATATGAGATTGCATAGATGAACCACTTGGTAAATAATATGTACGAAAATTTGACGAATTATTTGTTAATAATATTCTATCTTGTATATCACGTGATATTAATGGTTCAGGTAATGACTGCAATAAATGTAAAAGTATCATGAATAATGGAATAGTTTGACAATCTTGAAAATTATAATTATGTTCATAGATTTGATTACGTATTGGAATTAAATCAATAGAATCTTGAACTTCAGTATTAAATATATTAAGTAAATTGATATCATTACGATCTTTTAAACAATCAATTAATGATATATAAAGTGCTGGTGGATCGTTTTTCATTTCAAATATACGTTCCGATGTTGTTTTATCATTTATTGCATAAACATATTGTTTTTTCTCACTATCATAGAATGTTGGAGGAAATTGTTCAAATGATAAACCAAATGGACCCATATCAACTGTAATATCTGCTGTTATAAATGTATCAGCACCATTTTCTACATGTAATATAAGAATTTCATTTAATTGCTTTCCCAAAACCCATGAATTTTGACTTTTCATTTGAAAACTAATATCAATCGACTGTTGTCTACCTATCTCTATTGTATAAGGTGAATTAGGTGTAAATGTTAAACAATTAAAAAATGGATCTTCAAATATTCGTTTTGATTTTATTGGACGTGTTGGTTCAAACATTGCTGATGGATATATTCCACATGTACATGGACATTCACCAATATTTTTTATTAATAATGAATAAGTAACTTTGTCTAAATAACGTATATTATCAAATACAATTGCTGGTGGACGTGGACGAACTTCAATTGTTGGTATAGAATCATTTTCTTCACGATCTAATTCACGTATTAATTCTTCACGTATACGATTTAAACGTTTTTCATCACATTCAGATTTAATAGCAACTTGATAAAGACCACTAACTGGACGATGATCACTAAATCTAATTGTTTTAGCACATGAATAATGTATTGTTTGAATTAATTCTAATTCTTTATCATTATTCTGACGAATTTTTGAACGTTTTGCATGATATAATATACGATCAGTCCATGATGGTGTACGCATTTTTTCACTAGTATCATAATGATCGGTATTCGTATCGAATTTATAGGTTGGCATAAAATCAATAGGTGGTTCAAAATAATTTGTAAATACACGACTTAATTTCATTTCACATCGTAATTGATCTTTTTCATGTAATGGAATAGTTGATACTTCACTAATAGCTTTACGAACTTGTTCATTTGGTTGAGATATACGATAATTCATATCACCAAACCAAAATGTAATATCATGATCATTTATTTTCCAACTAGAAGAAATTAGATATAAAAATCAAGTTTTTAAATGAATTTTTACTCACTATCGTGTCGGAACCGATGATGTTTGAGGATTAGGAGCAGAACTACCAGCTGTTGTTGGTGTATACCAAATATAATCTTTCAGCGAATATGTAGGTGCATCCGTAAATGTCATACGTGATTCTATTGTCTGATAATCTTCATTACGTTTTTGTGTTTGTCCATCACCCGATGCAAAATGACAATTAATAAAACAAATTTGTGTTTGATAAAAATTAAAACTAATACCAACACCACCTTTATTACCAGCAAGACCCATAAAACCAGTTGGAACTGATGAACGAGAAATTGATGTACATTTTGCCATATGTGGAGTACGTACATATACAAATAGTAAAATACCTAAATATAATGTTTATAAATATTCAATAATTTAGCGTTACATAGTTTTTTTTTTAATATCTATGTCATAATCAACTTACCCATAAGTCTAATACGATTTAGTAATTGAAATTTATGACTGTCATCTTTTGGTTTATAACAAGCTTTAATTGTTTTTCGTACAATACGTTCCCATTCATCTTCTCGTTTTCTATCATCATAGATATATGCACCACCACTTGTATCAATTTCTTGAAAACCAACAGCAATTATATCCGGCAGAGTTTGTTGTTTACGATCATCGTTATTCGTTACACGATAAAGCCATTCTTCAAGTAAAGTATCCGATGGTGGCTGTCGATTATTAACATTAAATGTTCCAACAAGAATATGAAATTGTTTATAAGTGACATATTCATCTTCACGATCTTTTAAACGCTTTTCCAAACGTTTCGTTGCTTCATATAATTTTGTATCGTTTAATTTTGACATAAAATAGTATCGTTCTTTTTTTTTGTCTTAACTATTAATACAAAACTATCTACAAGGCCTTTTTGATAAAATGCCGAATTTTATATAAAGTAAAAAAAGATTTTTTAATAAACTTATTTTTAGTTTTATTTTTTTTTTCTTCTTTTTTTTGTGCAAGAGAAACAAAATGTAATGTGAAATGACAAATAACAAAGACGCTGAACTATCTGTACATAAACTTCTAATATTTAAATGACTAGTTTTTTAATTTTTTATTTGATGATGAAGAAACACCATTTGAATGTTTGGATGAATGATGATGATGATGTGAACGTTGATGAAGATTATTATTTGTGTCTTTCGTTGAAAGTGGATGTTTGTTAGTAGTAGAATATTGACTAGAGAAGAAGAAAGAATATATGGTTTAGTTGAAGATGAAAGATAAATTTACCTTTCTTCAGGTGAAGAAGAACGTGATCGACGTTTTTTATCTTTCTTTCGACGATTTGACGAACGACTACGATGTCGTTTCTCTTTTTGATGTTTTCGTCTTTTAGGTGTGGATGAACTAAATGAAAATATTTACAATAATAAGAATTAATTCTAATATCTATTATTATTACCGAGATCGTGAACGACTTCGCCGAGAAGTTTTCTTTTTCTTTTGTGAACGATGAACTGACGAACGAGATGTTGATCGAGATGATGATCTAATAAAAAGAAAAACATTCGTATTTCAATTTTTTGATTCTTAGTAAAACAACAGGACAGCACGATTTCAGATCTGTTATAAATATCATGTAATTTACCGGCTTCTTGTACTACTTCGTTTTCTTCTCGATCGATGATGTCGATGTGTATTCACTGTTGATGATTCTCTTGAACTTCCTCTATCACGTTTTTTTATAATCTTTCCATTTGTAGTTGTTGTAGTTACATTTGTTATTTCTTGTGTTGTTGCAATCACAGTTGAAGCTAAAACTATTCGTGAATTTCAATTCACTAATGAAAATAATATTTTCATACCATCTTGTTTTATAAAAGTTGTTGTCGTCGTCGTTGTATTAATTACGGTTGATGATATAGAATTTTGAGCAATTTGTTGTGATGGTGAATCATTACCTAATTCTGTTGATTGAATTAAATCCGATCGAATTTTTTTTCGATCATCATCTCTTTTTTCACGAATAGTATTCACAAGTTTTTCTAATTCATCAAGAGATTTCTAATATTAAGAAAAATAATTTTAATATAAAGAAATTCTTAACCATTTCTTACTGGTCGATGTTTATATAGACGAAGAATAGCTATCATTATAAAATGAATTTCTGATTGTCTTGCACCGAATATAATAAACCATGGAGGGCTTTTAGGTAATGAAATCTAATGAGAAAGGAGATTATAAAATCAAATCATTTTTTCAATTTACTTGTAAAGTACGTGCAGCTAAATCAATACATGCACAAGCAATTGTTTCCGGAGTAAAACGTAGAAAAATATCCGTACGTAAACTATCATTCATATAATTCCTAAATATAAGCAAAAAACAACATTTAATTAAATTTCTAAAAGAATTATGAATTCTGGAATGTTTTTCTATATTCTTCTCAAGAAAACGAACTCAATCAAGTATCGGTATATCGGTAATGAAAAATATTCTCAAATTTTTTTTTGAATAAATAGATTATTTGTTATGTTTGCTTTTGAAAGTCAAAGTAAACGAAGGTATCAAGAAAAACATCTGAATTTTAATGTTTGAAAATGATAATAATATCCGCAAAATCTAAAAATATATAAAAAGGATTAAATTATATGCAAATTTCCCTTTTTTTCTAATAGCTTTATTCAATATACTAAAATCTAAAAATCAAACATAACAAACAAACCATTTATTGATTGAACTAGAAAAGTAGAGAGTATATAGATATATTTATATATGTATACACCGATATGAATGAATAAGAAAATATAAAAACATTACCGACCGATACTTGAGATTTTAAAGTCGAGTGTTGAAGAAACGACCCGACGTTGAATATGCATATATTCCGACCATATGAACGGTTATATACGCGTCAATTTTCCATATATCTGGACGAAAGACAAGAAATTGATTTATTTTATAAATTAAGAATGAGAAAGTAGAAATAAATTAAAATCGATCAAACAGATTTTCTTCATACTTTATTATATATATATGGAATATACTGCTAAGAGAGAAAAATATATTTAAATAAAGACAACAAAAATTCTGTAAAGAAATCAAGGATAAATATTGGACTAGTATCGATATATCATTCGAATTAAAAGTTCACACCGATTTCATCTCTGAATTCAAGATTATTTTATCAAGAGAAATGTTTAACTAGCAGACTAAATTATTATTAGCTAGAATCTTTTTTCTTTCGAAGAAATATGTTAAATGGAAATTCATACTTTACAACTTTTATAAATTTCGATCCATCGTAGTGTCCTGTATCAAAAGAAATGTATTGGATATTTTTTTTAAAGAAGTCTTCTTCTATCATCTGATAAATGACGGTGTTACTCCTGTTCTGATTTAAAGTAAATTCTAGATCTTACTCTTACTAAATCAGTCTTAAGTCAGTGTTTGTGTCTCTAGTTTAATAGTTTTACTTAGAAGTTAATTCATCTAAAACAGTTTCATAGATCATATCTTTTTACTTAGATCATGAAAAAAAGATATATGTTTTTGAAATAAAAGTCATAATGAATTCTATAGATACCTACCAAGCATATTGTACTAAATGTCTTTCACGTTCTTTTTCCAATACTTTTAAATACATTGTTATCATCTATAAGTAAATAAAATACAATAAAATTATTTTTAAAATCAAATTTACTTTATGTGGATGTTTAACATAAACACAAAATCCAAGTTCTTTCAGTAAACGTCTTTCAGCTTTAATAACTTCATTTTTTCTATCAATATAGGTTTGATCGATTAACAATGGACGAATATTTCTAAGAAAAATTTTTTTTATTTAAAACGAATTATTCTTATTCATATTTCTACTTACTTTCCTGATCGAACTTGTTTAATATGATGAAATACATTCACAACATCTCGAATTCGTCGAGCATTTTCTTCGATTTTAGCTGCAAGATTTGTACAAGCCATTGCAACAATTTCCATTTGACGACGAACAAATGATGATGAATAAAAATAACGATGAAATAATACTTGACCTGTCGCTACTGCTGTCTTTAAAAACACAAAAAAACACTTAAATATTTTCCATTGAAAATTATCTAATAAAATCTACCTGTGGTAATTTTAATAATAAACATGCTGTTTGTATAAGTTCACATCCGATTAATCTTAAATCATATTCAATATCATATGGTAAACCTTCAATCATCGAAGGTGTTGGATTTGGATAAAGTTTTTCTGATGGTAACAAAACATTACTTAATGTTAAAACGACACTTCCATAATCAAGCATCGTGAAAAATTATCTTTTGTTTGAAATGTTTTCTTTTTGTTTTTTTCTTCTATCCAAATGACATGTTTACGATTATTTATACATTTGATGAATCATCAAAATCATTTGTAGATGTCAGTTGAATCATTTGCATAAATATGTTATTTCATTCTAGACCAATGAATAGATCGAAATTTTTTTTTAGTTGTCTGATTGTGTCGCGTTGATGAAAAAAAAAATCTAAACTATCTACACTCTTTATATTTGCTTGTTCGTCTTCGTGACAGATTGAGTGAATAAAATTTTATTTTTCTTTTCCCTTTTTGTTTTTTTTCTCATGAATGAAGAATAAACAATTATCATTTAATCGATATGTTCGATGGTATGAACAATTTTCATTTATTTACTTTTTTATTCTATGAATATATGAAAATTTTTATTAGTTACTTCTTTAAACAAATCAACAATAGAAGCATCAACGTGTTCAATGTCCCAAATACCTGTCAATGAAAAACGACGAAACTATCGACTTTATGCAGGAGATCCGTATGGAGAAAATTTATGAATTAAAAATAAAATCTATCTATTCTTATTATTTAGTGCAATTCATCCAGGAGACAAACGATTGTATGCTAATGGAGATGTCGAAGGAGTAAGAAGGAACTGAATTATTTTAAACATAAACATTTGATTTATTTAGACACCACTTCATGTTTCCGGATGTGTTGATCCACGTATTCCAACTCGATTGGATCGATCTTATCAGGATTTACCTGTACCAAAATTTAAAGTAATAACAAAAATGTTCGAATAATATAAATCATAAATTCTTCTTTAGCTTGATCGTTGCTGGGTTGGTGCTATTCCAGCTAAAGAAGTAACATTTCGCAATTTAAATGATAATATAACAAAAACATTTTTAACTGATACATGTAAACGTTTTGGTGATATAGAAGATTGTAAAATATATTATGATCGACAAACTAAAAAACATCTTGGATTAGGAACAGTATGTTTTTTTTCTCAATAAAAAATTTATTCGTTTGATTGATTTCGATGTTTTTAAGGTAATTTTTAAAACAACAAAAGCTGCTCGAGAATGTGTAAATGCATTGAATATGACAAGTAAAATGGGTAGTATTATATCAGTATCATTGGAAACATTTGGTCAAGAACGTACAAAACAATATGCGACAATTATTCGTGCACAGGAACAAGAAAAAGCTGCTCAAGAAAAAGCATTAGCTGCATCAGCTGCTGCATCTCCTCCACCTTCCATGGATTTAAATCTTAATAAACAAACTGAAAGATCACATATATCAATGCAATTACCTATTAATCATAAAATAACAAATAATTATTCTCAACCATCAAATTCCCATTCATCGCGAGATCATCATCGAACATCAAAACGTTAGTAAACAATAAAGAATATTTTTTCTTTTCATCAATTCATTTTAATCGAAAAACAAAACCTGAACTATATATTTTTCAGTGCCTTCATTTAAACAAAATATTCAGCAAAAACATCGAAATTATGTTAAATCTTATCAGTATAAAAGTATTATTACTACTTTAGTTGATAAATTATGCTCGATAATCAGTTTTGCTCATATTCACATAGAATTCAATTTTGATCTAAACTAATTTATATTTTGTCATCGACTTTATATATAAATATTACGCTCTTTAATTATTAAACTAGAATTAAATATAATATTCTCATATTTTTATATTTAGTTCAATCAACATCATCATCATCATCTCGATATGATTCGCGAGGTGGTCATCATTCCGTCAATGATAATACCGAACAATTTTCT
Organism: Adineta steineri; assembly: GCA_905250115.1. Lineage (NCBI taxonomy): Eukaryota > Metazoa > Rotifera > Eurotatoria > Adinetida > Adinetidae > Adineta > Adineta steineri. Next base: position 849,901 of record CAJNOI010000008.1, on the reverse strand, counting down.
TTTGATCCATATGGATCATTCGGTAATAATAGTAATAATTATAAATCTTCATCATCATCTCGTCGATCATCTCGTCGATCACATCATCATCGTCCACATTCTCAACAACGTCGACGACGACGAAAAACAAGTAGTAGTGCAACATCATCATCTACTTCACGTTCATCATCAACCTCATCTTCAACATCAAGATCAAGTTCAACATCAAGATCTTATTCAAGGTCTTCATCTTCATCATCAAAATCAAGTTATTCATCGACAAATAGTCATAATCAAAAACTAACGCATAATTCTCGAGCAATAAATTCTAAACAACAAATTGATGATGAAGATCATCGTCCAAGTTTAGATGAACGTATAGCAGCTTTATTTCAACAACAACAACAAACAACGATGCCTTCATCTATACCAACTAAAACTCATCACCGTCCATTACCATTACCAAATGTTCCACCACCAACAGTTTTCTCTTATCCACCACCACCATTGCCACCGCCATTAACTAATATTGTTGGTAGTCATCATCATCATCAACAATCGTATGGTGTTGTGAATAATTTTAATTTTTTTGGCAATTCATTTCCACCAGCATCATTTTTAAATTCAACTGGTGGAACAAATTGGCAAGATATGTTTAAACAACCTCCACCATCATCATCATCATCATCATCCTCATCATCGACAACAACCACAACAACAACGACAAATATGACATCAACTATAAATAATTCATCGAATGGTCTTCAACCACATCCAAATGATGGTACAGATGAACGTGAAAGAAAAACAAATGATTTAACAACAGCTGTTACAAATATTGTTACAGGAGAATTAGTTGAAATTCTTCGGAAAGATTTAGCTAAGAAACTTATTGAAACATTAGTTTATAAATCTATTGAAACATGGTATGATAATGAAGAACGAAAAGATAAAATAAAAAAAATCAAATCAGCTGAAAATTCATCAAATGAACAAATAACTTCACATGAACAGTCATCAAATCAATTACATCATTCTATATCAAATCCAATCATTGAAAGAATTCCAGATGAAACACCTAGTCCAGTAACAACACCTATGACAGCACCACCATTTAGTTCATTATCAACATCAGCTACTTCATCAACATACTTTGAACATATGAAAGATAGTATAGGTACATCTGTAAGAACACAAATGCCAAAAATACCGACATTCAAAGTAAAAGTCAAATTTTGCAAAAAATTTCAATATCTATTTTTTCATTTTTTAGAAACGAACTATTCCGGATGAAAAACCAATTATTCCACAAAAACCAGTAACACCAATTGAAAAGAAAGAACCTCAACAACAACCACAACAACGAAAAATATCTCGAAAACGTATATTGAAAAATCAATACTTTATATTGATTCATATATTTTTATCTTTTAGGTATAAGTTCTAGTAGTAGTGAATCGAGTGTAACACCTGAAAATGAGGATAGTCAAAGTCGAGATTCGATTTCATTACCACACGAAGATATATCTTCTTCAATGGAAACAAAACCAATTAATAAAACTTCTATTGATCAACCAACTCCTGAAGAAGAAGAAGGCGAAATTAAAGACGATGAAGAAGTTGAAGAAGAAAATCATTCAAATCAAGCTAATATTGAATCAAATCCAGTACTACCACCACCTCCACCACCACCATCACAATTATCACCATTGATAAAGAAACATATCCATAAAAATATTGTCAAACAAAATAAAAAACCTGGTCCACCAAAAAAACGTAAAATTGAACAGATTAAAAGTGAACCCATACAAGAAAAAGATGATATTGACACTAGTACATTAGCAAAACGAAAGAAAAGGTAAGATTACATAAAAAAAATAATAGACATATGATTACATAACGATTCATTATTGTCTGCGTCTCACGTATATATATATATATATTGTGTATTTTTTATTTCTTTATTCAGTATAACAACTCATCGACATGTGACCACTGACAATGAATTAGATCTACAACCAATTCAAACATTTAATTTATTAGATAGTCTTCCTGAAAAAATTGAATCACCCACAAAATCTTCTTATAATCCATTTGCTTATATTGAATATGAACATGATTATGCTATTATGACTAGACAACCTATACCAGTCGCTAAACGATTAACTGTTGATGGTTTAAATAATATGGGCGTTCAAGCACCAATGATCATTCCACTAGCATTAAAATTTTTACCACGTGAACATGATGCTGAAATGCGTATTATGTATGAACTTGATCAAGGAGTAGATGAAGAAGATATGTCATATCTTAAACAAAGTTTTCAAAGGTATTCTATTTTATACTCTATTAATGATGTTAAAGTCGAGTAGAACCATTTATGAATATAAATTTTAAAGAAAAAAGAAAGTCATCTCGTTGATTAGAATTTCTCACTCTATCGTGTTCGTTTATACATGTCATTTTCTATTTAAGACTGTGTACGGAAGGGCATTCATGTACAAAAAAAACTTCTTGGGTTGATCATCCACCAAGTCGAGATTCACCATTTGTTAAACAACCATCACAAAAACATCGAACTGGTACAAAATTCATAAATTTTAATAGATCATTTTTTGTACAGTTTTATTTTTTTTTTTCATTTTAAATAGGATGTGCTAGAACGGAAGGTTACTATAAAATTATTAAAGATGAAAAAATAATTGTGACAAAAACTACTGGTGATTCTCAAAGTACATCTCTATTACCACAAGCAATACTTGATACAAATCGTACAACAGGTGCACAAATGTCACGTGAACTTCGTAGTGAACATCGACGAAATTTATTAGCATTAGGCGATGTTGAATTTGCTGATCATTTTAAATTTAGTCAACTTAAAGTAATTGAAATTCTATAAATAATTGTTTTTTGACTAAATTTACAAATATTTTTAGTTACGAAAAAAACGTCTTCGTTATGCTAAATCAGGTATTCATGCATGGGGTTTATTTGCTTGTGAACCTATTGCAATGGAAGATATGGTTATTGAATATGTTGGTGAAACTATTCGACAAAGTGTTGGTGATTTACGTGAAAAACAATATGAATTAGAAGGAATAAATTCTAATTATATGTTTCGTGTTGATTCAGATACGATTGTTGATGCAACTAAATGTGGAAATCTTGCAAGATTTATTAATCATAGTTGTGATGTACGAAGATAGAATCAATAAAAATCGTTTTTATTTTGTTTTGTTTTATTTAATTTTAGCCAAATTGTTATGCAAAAATAATTCCTGTTGAATCACAAAAAAAAATTGTTATCTATTCAAAACGAGATATACGTCTTGGAGAAGAAATAACCTATGATTATAAATTTCCACTTGAAGAACAAAAAATTCCATGTCGATGTGGTACACCAACATGTCGTGGTTCACTTAATTAATATGTTTATTTTGTACATTTTTCTTTTCTTTTTCTTTTGTTACTCGAAAAATAAAAATCTCTTTGTTTATTAAAAAGATGATTTGCCTTCTCGTTCTTCTTCTCCTCTTTGTTCGTCTTTAGAATATCATCGAGTTGTTGTTATTGTCTTTCTTTTCTCACCCTGTGACCATTTTTGTTCTATAAATAAAACATACATTGTCCATTGTTTTTTAGCTTTAGATTAGTAAGATAAAAAATAAGAGAGAAACATAAAAAAAACATAAAGCGTCTATATATGTTTGTGTGTATTGAATACAATAACAAAAAAAACCATTAATCCTTTCTTTATGTAATTTCTTGTATGTTTGTTTTTTTGAATATGATTGTGTGTACATATTCAGATATTTTCCGCGATGGATATAGAGATATCAAACATGATCGATTGAAGAATAAAAGAAAAATATTTATATCTTTATTTTTAAAGGAAAAAATTATAGTATTAAAATTCAAATTTGTGATCTTTTAAGTATGACTCTATAATATACTGATACTAGTTTATCCAAAAGCTGTGTTCCTTCTTTGGATATCGTAAGAATTATGGTTCAAATATTTTATTTAAAAAACGATCTTCACATGAACATTAAAGTTTGCTGAGTTTTGTGGTTATCACGTTGGTATTTGGTCTAAATAATAATTACGTATATATAAATAAAGACTTTTAAAGGAAATCATCGTTTTTTTATACTATAAAATTCTAATTTATTTATCAATCTTTTCGTTCAAAAAACATTTTCAGCAATAGTAAATCATATTATTTCGAAACAAGTTCGTCTTACAATGAATTCATAAATTCGGTTACAGCTTCAATTGTTTGTCCACAAGCTTTTTCGTATATGCCTAAAAGAAATATAGAAAAATTATTTTATTTTTCTCAATTATAAAATAATTTACCTGGTAAACTAAAGTATGAATGAATTACATCTTTAATTAATACTAATTTTGTTTTAACTCCAGCTTTTTCTAATTTTTTTTGATATTCTAAATAAATAAAAAAAATTTGTCCTGTAGAATCTTTATTTTCTTTTCTTCTATATTTATACCATAACTATCATCTCGTAATGGGTCAAGTTCAGCAACAATAAATAAACAAGGTGGTAATCCTTCAAATGATTCATGTAATAAAACAGATGCTCGAGGATTTTTCTTATCTTCTTCATTACGTAATGCATTTGAACTAAACCTATATTAAATTAATTAATAGAAATTGTACATTGGAATATGGTATGAAATTGAATTACCAAGCAAGTATTGCAGGTGTTAAGATATGTTCTGGACTAGTAAATTCTTTACATGATTCTGTTCCATAGGCAAAATCAAATGCACCATAAACAAGAATCTATTTATTAGAAAAAAACGAAAGTCTTTTATAAATAAGAAGATTTCTACCTGAAAAGCTAGATTTTTTATTGTATGACAAACGGATGCTGCAATTAATCCGCCAGCGCTATCACCTGCTACACCAACTTTCGTATTTTCATCACCACCTAGTATAAACAATGTATAACTAGACAAAAATAAACGAACAATTTTTATACCATAACTAGTTTTATTTGCAAGAATCTGTTGAGTTACTTCACATCCATCATCGAGCCAAATAGGAAATTTATTTTCAGGTGAAAGACGATATTCAACTGATATCCAGATACTTTTCGTAGCACTAAAATACAACAATATTGCATATAGATATTGACATAGAAGGAGTACATACTCAGCAAGCATATTAACAATTGTTTGATGAGTTTTTCGACTACCTTGTGTCCATCCTAAACCATATTCTTTCTAATTTCTTATGTAAAAATAATCTCGTAATTTTACCTCCACCATGAAAAAATACAACCATTTTATCTTTATTAGCATTTGCTGGTGTATAAATTGTAATTGGTATTTCTAAATATTTCGAAGTTTATATGAGTATTTAAAAAATGTAATATTACCTGTATTATCATCAATTTTTATTTGTCTTTCTTCCTCAGTACCATTAAATGTTCCGATTAATTTTTCATTAGCTTTTCTATTAACATTTTCACTTCGTTCACGCATTGCTTGTAACGTGAATGGTTTTGGTACTGGAAAATTTTGTGAGATAAACAAAGAATAATTACGTGCTTCATCACCTAATCTTGGATCCCTAACAAAATATATATTAATTAATAAATAGTTCGATAGATTATAAAAAAACTAACATTTGAAGTAAAAAGGTAGCTTTTTGTTAGATGATATTTGAGAAAGAAGATAAAAACAACTAAAATACAAAAAAAATGGTGATATTTGAGACAAAGTGTAGCTTGTTATATAGAATCGTGTGGTCGATTGTTTTTTTTTGTATTTGCATTGTACGAAGAACGAATAAGAATGACTAATTCAACGTAAAAGTACGTGTATTCTAGGTGCAGAAGATTATATATACGAATCGATAATATAACTATTGTTTTTTTCTAGACATACTAATAAAATCTGTAAGTATAATGACATGCCAAGGCTTATATTATAAATTTGATTCGTTTAAATTAACAAAAGAAGAAGAACATCATGAGATCGTAAATAATTACCATAGCAGTTAGTATTCATTGGATACGAATCTAGTTTTCATGCTGAAATTGTTCCTCAAACAAGTGTATTTTACGAAGATTTTAATATATCTGAATTGAAGAGAAATTCACACATAACTGATCTTATATACAAACAACGAAACTAACTATTATCAACTATTGAACTATATTTTTTATTGATGTAATTAAAAGATTTAATATTTTTAAAATTTTTTAATCTGTTATTTCTTTATAAATTTGTCATAAAATCTTGAACAGCATTGATTGCTTCTTGACATGATTTGACAAATATACCTAAATATATATATATATATTGTTATAGAGAATATAATTATATTTTGATTTCTCTTACCCGGAATGCTAAAAAATGGATGAATAGCTCCTTTAATTAAGACAAGTCTGGTTTTTACTCCGGCTTTTTCAAGTATCTCTTGATATTCTAAATGGAATACAATTATTTTCTCTTTCTATCTTATTCATCTATTCTTCCTTACTATAACTATCGTCACGTAATGGATCAAGTTCAGGAACAATGAATAAACATGGTGGAATGGTTGTATTGATTGTATTCTTACGTAATAATGCAACTCTTGGATTTAATTTATCACTTTCATTACTGAAAGCATTTGATGAAAACCTAAAAAAAAATTGTAATATAGATAATAAGAATATTAGTTATTGTATTACTGTACCAGTCAAGCATACTAGTTATTATAACATAAATCGGTTTATCAAATTCTTTACGTGATGGTGCATCATGATAAAACTCATATTGACCACAAACAAGAATCTATTTATTAAAAATTTAAAACATTCATATAAAGAAGAAAGGTTTTTACTTGAAAATCAAGATTTTTTATTGTTTGACAAATAGCTGCAGAAATTAATCCACCAGCACTATCGCCTGCAACACCAACTTTCGTATTTTCATCACCACCTAGTATAAACAATGTATAACTATAGAAAAAAAAACGAACAATTTTTATACCATAGCTAGTTTTATTTGCAAGAATCTGTTGAGTTACTTCACATCCATCATCGAGCCAAATAGGAAATTTATTTTCAGGTGAAAGACGATATTCGACTGATATCCAAATACTTTTTGTAGCACTAAAATACAACAACATTATATATAGCTGTTAAGATAGAGGAAATATATACTCAGCAAGCATATTAACAATTGTCTGATGAGTTTTTCGACTATTAACTGTCCATCCTAAATTATATTTTTCAATATTTATCATATAAAAATAATCTTGTAATTTTACCTCCACCATGAAAAAACACGACCATTTTATCTTTATTAACATTAACTGGTGTATATATTGTAACTGGTATTTCTAAACTACAGAATATAATTTCAAATATTTTAAATTCAAAATTTACTAATATCTCCATTGATTTTAATTATCTTTTCTGTTTCTTGTCCTTTGAATTTTCCAATTAATTTTTCATTAATTTTTTCATGTAATTTTTCTGCTCTTTGACGTATCCCTTCAATTGAAATATCACTTGGAGGAGGAAAACCAGTTCGTATAAATTGTGTATACGCTTCGGATTCACTATTAAATCTTGCGTCCCTAGAGTAAAAACATTTAATGATAACAATTATTCATCATCACTTAAACAATGACTTATACATTTGCATTTCGTCTAATCGTCTCGAGAGATAAACTGAATAATAAAACTACAAAAGAAGAAAAGAATAAGAAAGAACGACATTTATTTTCATACAATCAGTCATATTTCTTCTTTATATATTTATATTAAATACGTAGTTTATATAAAAGTAAACAATGTCTGAATCATTAGTTACATTTATTCGTACTAAAAAGATCGAATTTTTTTTGAAGATATCTTTGATCTCTGTTAGTGTACTGGTAAATTCATGACAAATAAATATCGTATAAACAAAAAAAAAAGAAATCCAATGTTGATACATTAATGCAAACATACAAAAACAGCAGTAGTCCTATTATAAACGTTTGATCTTTTTTCAGACACATAACTTAGCAAGACAAACAGAGAACAAAACAAAAATCGAGAAATTGTTTAAACTCATCAATAACCGATCAATTATCATTGACAGAAGATCACGCGTGCATCGATTACATTTTTTTCAATTATATACCTGCCATCTTCCATATGTGCTCTCACGCACACACTCATCGATCTCGTTTATTAACAGTCGATTTGGAAGCATAGATGTAAAGAAAAAGAGTTGTCATTCTTTTGTATTTTGATGCATCACATCAAATAGAAACGATTTGCAATGAGGCACACAGAATAGAAAAGAAGAAACCGCGACATCCATCTATCCAACGGAATGTGTTTATAATTTGTTCAAAGTGTTAATTGGTCTTATATGCTTGTTCCCATTTGCTTTTGTCTTGCCTATAAACTTCAATTGAGTATGTTGAATGACGAGAAGAAAAGTCATCTTGTTTAAACGACACATACTCATACAAACCATCTGGAGCCACTAAGTATCACAAGATGACAGACAGACAGCAACAGCTACTATCAATGACTCGTTTTCTCATGTATTCAATGTTTGTCACTGATATTTGCCTCAAGCGACAAAGAGAAAGAAATATCAACGAATATAAGTGACGTGAGCCCATCTTCATCACTGTGATTTTCTTTTCTCTCCGACTGATGATACTTATTGATTACCTGGTCATCAAATTGAGATTCGTTTCTAATGTGTGTACCTCCCTTCATATGTCTCATCATTCGAACCTAATTTTAATGTATCAGTGAGCAATAGAAATCATAGGATAGGATACAAAAGAAACTCATCGATCATGCTTGACAATGACGTAGAACGTAAGAGCAAACAGTCAGTATAGTTCTCTTCTTCTTCTTCTTCTTCTTTTCTTCTTTTCGCTAAATAAGAGAGCGCTCGCGCAAGTGTATCCTGTTTGTATTACGCGAATGAATGAATAGATGACAAACGTAATATTAAAAAAAAATGCATGATCAAGCTCTTGTTATAATCATTAGATATGCAAATATGTGTTCGTACACTTGAAGAAGCCTTTTTTTCTCCTCTATAAATCGCAATAACACCTTTTTTTGCGTATATGTGCTTTATCGATGTTAAATAAAATAAGAATATAAATATCTGCTATGTCAATAAAATTAAGCAAAATACTATCGGATTTATAAATATTCAACTAAAATAATTCAATGTCTTATATGATTTTAACATTTGCTAGTGTCATTTCTTGATCGATATATACAGATCTTCATAGTTTGTTATGATTATCACCATTATTCTCTGACATATGCCAGTAGGCAGACAATATATATATATATCTGACTGTATTATGAGATTCTCTCTCATTTGCTTGTTTGAGAAGTTGTTGCTCGATTATTTTCACATATTGTATCTCGCTTTCTTTCTCTTTTTTATTGCTCGAACAACCAATTATTATAGAGAAAGACGATGAAGACACACTCTCCTATTGGTGGTTGTATAAGTAATGGTTTATTTTTCTTTTTCTTTTGTTTCTTCTTCGTTACGTGTCGACAATGAGCTGCTAGAGGGTAGAAAGAAAGAATGTTGGTAGTCGCAACTGGCGCAAGAAAAACTCAATCATCTATCTTAAAGCGAAGAAGAGTTATGTCCTTCGGTGTATATGTATCTTTCTCTCTTTCTTCGCTTGAATGAATATGTATATATGTATATAGAAGTAGGTTTTTTTTTCTCCTTCATTATCGACCAATCAATAAACAGTACTCTCTTTTTTTTGCTCTTAACCAATTCTCTTTTCAACCGAGAGAGAAAAAAAGCGCGCGCGAGAGAGAAATCCAGTGAACTACAAGAAGAGAACTCAATCAGAGTAGAAGAGAGAAGTCAACTCTGTGTAACGACAACGAGAAAAGATAAACTTCGACAAGAGAGATAAGTTGATACACACACACACATACACAACATAGTACGGAAAAAAAATAAGAAAAGATTATCATTTGATCATTTTTATATTATCTTCTAAATAATAAATAATGTATCATCCAGCAATGTGGCATCCTATTCAACCACTTGATATGGCTGCAGCATTTCGTTCAATACGACAAACAACATCATCATCACCAAATTCGACAATAACAAGTCCAGATAAAAATTCTTTATCAGCTGCTATGGCTGCTTTCAATGCAGCTAATGGTGCATTTTCAGTAAATACACTACTTAATCAAACTTCACCTGATCATTTACGTTTTCCTTCAACTCATCCATCTTTAACTGCCGCAGCTGCAGTTCATCAACATCATCTATTTTCAAGTCTGTTTCATCATTATCCTTACGCAGCTGCATTTCGTCCTTTATTAAATGGTACGACAACGGGTTTATTAACATCATCAACTAATTCAAATTCATCTTTATCATCATCATCATCATCATCTGAATCATCAGCATTTATGCCAACTGGAAAAAGATTTAAAACAAATCATCATGATGAAAATCATTGTGATATATCACCATCAGAAAAAAGTAGTGATGAAAGTTTTGGTAAATATTCAGGTATATATAATATAAACTTTATACGATCTTCTCTCTTTGCCCTAAAGATGACTTGTTCGGTTAATTTCACACATACGAACTGGGTGGGGTTTATTAATTAACAGACGAATAGAGGAGGAAAAAAAATCAATTATCATTTATTGTTTATCTATGCTCATATACTTGTTTCCTGTAACAATCACAGTTTCATGTGAAAAATACACATTGAGAAATGTTTCTTTATTTTTGAATCTAACTGTGAGAATAATTTGCTATTACATGAATAACTAGTTTTAAGATCAAACAAGATTTCATTTGATTGATCGATATTTAATAGAATATGAATAGGCAACACTTTTTTTTTGTGTTCTTGTTCTTATGCGTATTAATCAATCACTTTAGGGCACAGAATAAAAAAAAAGACTCTTCACTTTTATTTCTCTTCTACTACAGTTTTGTTGATACAATATGTATTTGTTATACATCTCGACAGGTTGACTTCGAGGAAAATATTCAGCTGTATAATCAAATTTGTACGATGAGGCTATTTAGACATATGGTATGATAGTGATCCATAAGTGAAAAAGTAGTCATAAAATAATCAAACTCTTGACTATGAGAAGACTAATGAGACGGAATAAAATACCGGATGGAATAGACAGGAGAGATAGACTATTCGATCAATATATGTTGTTATTCTTTTTGTTTTGTCAAAAATAATATGTGTTGAATAGTTTGTTGAACAATAGAAACACCTTTTTGTTATTTTCTCTAGAGAGTCGATGTCGATCATCAGCATATGATTTACAAAATCCACAATGTCCTATTTGTCGAGTATCTTTAAATGGACAAGATATGATAACACATATTCAACAAGAACTTGATACAATTGAACGTACAAGACAACAAACAAAATATTCAACACGACGTTCATCACATTTAATAAACAGTACAAGTAAAGTAAGTTATCATCTGTTGTTCATACACAAATTAATCATAATTGACTATGTTTATCAGACAATAATCATTACTTCTTCTTTTTTTAGATTCTACAAGAAAATACAATTAATAACATCGATCAAACATTTAAGACACGTTATGAAGTAAATATACAAATAAGAAAATAAATATGTTTTTAATAAGTTTTTTTTCTCTAGACATACATACGAGTACGAACAAGTCGACAACAACGTTTAAATGGTAAGTTTTTTAATTACACACACACATATATATATGTATATATAATCGAAAACAAAATCTTTTTTTCAGCTAAATTACAATTACATAATCGACGTATCAATCGTAGTGATACACGTAATTGTCCAATATGTTATCAAATAATTCCAGTAAATACAGATGAAGAATATTTTTTTACACATGTTCAACAATGTTCGCGAAAAGTATTGAAGAGACGAAGATTTGTTTCATAGATTTTCTATTCTTATTTATTTTTAGAGAGAACAAATAGCAGCTAATGCTGCTCTAGCTGCAATAGCCAATCAGCAACGATTACCACCTCCACCACCACCACCATTGGTATTATCAACAACCGAATCAGTACAAGGTAGATATTAAATTAGTAAAAACAAATATCTTGTACATATTCTTCTTTAAACAGATGATCCAGATGTTAATGTAGTCGATATGGATGATGGAATTGAACGAGAAGACAATAATAGCAATCGACAAAGTACAAATGAAACAACTAGTACAGCTGATCATAGGTATGTTAAATAAAATAAATCGATTATTTGAAAATATTCTTTTTATTTTAGTGATGATCGATGTCAAGAATCATTTAACAGTGAACAAAGGTAAATAAATTTCTAAATTTTTTATTAGATTTTATTTTTTCATTATTTAGATTTTCTCCTTCAACACAAAAAAGTGATATAATATATCCAAACAATGTCGCAGAACTTGATCCTCCGAAATGTGTCATTTGTATGGTGAGACAAATAAATACAAAAAAATTATTTTATTTGAATAAATTTCTTTGTAATCTAGTAGGAATCGTGTGTAAAACCATGTGTATCACTTGTTTGTTGGCATATTAATTGTGAAGAATGTTGGTTAAAATATTTAAATGAGAAAAATAGTTGTCCACAATGTCATTTAAAAACAACATCAGACAATCTTCGACGAATTTTTTTTAATAAAATATCTAACTAAAACTTTTCTCTCTCATTTTTTTTTGTCTTCGTTTTTCTTTTTCTTTCTTTCTTTATGTATTTGTCATGTATAATAATAAACGTTATTTTTTACAATCACATATAGTTTTTCTCTCATATGATGACAATTGATTTCAATAGACATCCGTTTCTCATTATGAATAAATTAAAATAAGAAGAATGACTTTCGGAAATCATACCATTCATTTGGCGGTACATAAAAATGTAATAGATCACATCAATTCTATTTTACTTCGTTTTTTTGAACCAACCTATGACAAGTTAGTCTATTCAAATTCTAACACGAGCTCAACCAATAGGTTAAGATAACACAATCAGATTATCGTACATGTCTCATATAGTATTAAATCTCTTCAATCATCATTAAGACAAGTTGTTGATGTAGTTATATTATTATTAAAAGCAATTCTAATCAATAGTAATGCTCATTGATGTTCGTCGAATAGAATTTGTCAAAACGATTTACTTTCACACATAGATTGCTTTTCTTTTACAATAAAAAAACATCATTATTATTTTTGTTGTTATTATTATTGTTTCTATTCACAATAAAATGTGAATGAAGGAAAGCGAAAAAGACAGTAGACACGCGAAAAGAATGTTACAGAGCAATTCTAATAGTTTAGATATTTGTTCGTCTACACATATTTTCATCTAAAACAATTTCATGACTAATGTGTGACAATTAAAAACGAAAGAATGAATGACTATTGAACTAAACACATATATACTAGTATAGTTGTGTAATGAAATTTCTCACTTTATACGAAAATTAGCCTGACATCAGTGATGGTTAAAAATGTATTCGTACACAAAAAAATTTTTTTCTTTCGATTGAATAGGTTTCTAAGAGAATAATTGTTAATTTTTCTTTCATATTAACATGTCTTGTAGAGCGCCTAATCTTCTAGACTATGAACAATCAATTAAACTTCCATTATTAAAGTTTGTAGAGATTAAATCCTTTGCAAATATTTAATTAATTAATTAATTTTAGAAATTTGAATAATACGAATGATAATGATGTTAAATTAAATTTACAATTACTTAATAAATATTTCGAAGTACAAACACTTGATGAAACACTTGTAAATTCTCGAAATGAATTTCAAACACGTACAGAACATTTACAAAAACGAAAGGATGCTTTACATGAAAAAGAAATCATGTTTAAACAACGAATTCTTAGGTAAAAT